>JAQIWG010003929.1:0-16953 GCA_034695025.1 Chamaedrilus cognettii | reverse complement strand
CCCGTTAACCCCCGTCGCATCTCCCCCTTCCTCCATAAAATCCTCCTCTGCCACCTCCTCCCCGTCGGAAACCCCCATCGCGTGCCCCCCGTGCCCCAAAAATGTCCGCTCCAATTCCTCATACGTTACGCTAGCGGGAAAAGTCGCGCCTTGATCTTTCGCATTGCTATTCATATCCACAACGCAATCGGGGGGCACAATGCCCTCCCCATCCCGGCTTGCCGAAATCGGCCCGTTCAACGATCCGCTGCGTTTCGATCGACTTTTCCGGAAGGTTCCTCGCTTTTCGTGCGCCGTTTCCGTACCGTTATTTTCCTCATCCTCCCCCGATCGACCCCCTTCACCCCCCGAATCGACCCGAGGGGGGACCCCCGGGTCGTCGAGAGATCCGGCGTCCCTGCTGCCCCCCAGGCTGGCTTCGGAGAATTCTTCGAGGACGGCGAGGGGAACGATCTGATCGAGAAAATACAGATAGAATCAGATAGATGCAGACAAAAATGCAGATAAAATACAGATGAGATGTATATAGTATAAAAGGAGAACCGGATTGGGCACGCAGTGAGAGGAGAGGGATTGATGAGAGAAATACTGGAGAGAAGAATGCAGGGCAAGATGTTTTTTGTTTTTTGTAGTTTAGTGACCGTGTGTAGCACAAAGGTTATATAGTCCGGTTCTGTGCAAGAGAGCCGGCATATAACCGCTCCCCCTTTTATTTAGTCGCCTTTTACGAGAAACTCTGGGACTGCAGGCCAATTCTTTGTTCCCCAGCCTGCAGGGGTAAGCAGGGCAAGAAGATAAAGGGAAAGAAGAGAATACGAATCATGGCTTACTAAGCCTAAGGAAACAAAATCGTGTGAAAAACATTAGAGAATGGCTAAGGATCGCCAGGTAAGGAGAGGTTTGATGCCAGGGACCTTCCTTTTGGCAGCACACTAGAGAGAGAGAATAATAAAAAAATGTCTTACAATGCGTGACCGTATCGTAGACTGGGAGGAGAGATTGGGAGAATCCTCCGCCCCCCGGCTACCTTCCTGTGTCGGCAGGGGGGGGGACGAGGGACGCCCTGAGTGTGCGGATGGCCGGGAGGGGGCCGATAGCGGGGGCGTGCGGGGCGTCCGCTCCCCCGTCTGGGCGCTGTGGAGGGAGGAGTCGCTGGCGGGAGTCTGGATGCTGTGCCGGAAACTTTTCATGTCCTGAAACAATAAAAAATATTAAAATAAAAAATGTTGAAAAATTAATGTACACGTAGAACTTGAGGAATTATTATGATCCCGGATATGACATTAAACTATGTACAGCAGCTCTGCCTATGCTGCCATGACACCATCAGGCAAGTTGGGCGTCAGAAAGGGCATCCGGCCCCTAAAAATGTAGCAAAGATTTCTGAGTCATTTCGTGCACCCGTGGTCTAAGTTCGTTAGCCCTGTAAATAATTTATGCATTTGAGTGAGTGCAGAAGAGAAGTCAAAGTTAAAGTTGAAGGACGCTCACAAATGGACAATCCTGCTCATGGCCCGTCCCGACCGGTGCCTTTGAGACGACGATGGATTCGGGAACATATGATTGAGGGTGAGTGATGTTGGGAAGGGTGGAACTGGGGAGGTTGAGCCATAGTTATTGCCGGTGGTAAACTCTGCATCATCTCCTTAATTAGATTAAGTGTCGGCTTAATTGTTTTCTCCCCCGGACGGCCCCTCATGCTGCTTCCGTGGCCCCGCGCGGGATCAAGGCACATGAGGCTTCATGCCCAGTGTCCAATGGCCTAATCCTGCTTTGGTGGGGAACGCGGCTACACAACGTGTGTGTGCGTGCGTGTGTATCAAATGCTCAAGCTTTGAACTGAATATTAAAACACACCATACAGGTATACTATGGCAGTGGTGCAAATGGTCCGCTGCGTGAGCAAGGACAGAGGTCACAAAACGCGCGCGCGTGTGCGTGTGCCATACTGGTACATTATATGCATGCTGTTAAAAGAAAAAATTATCTAGCAATTAAAAGCGTTATTTCACAATATAAATGTACACACCTTAAGGCATGTATGGATACATAAACATGACTCTTTTAGCACACCAACATGCATTGCTGCGCCTGGTAGCACTTGAACCGGGAACTGCCGATATTTTATTAAATTTGAATGGCGTTTGTAGGGGTCGTACGATGAAGCTCGGAAGTGCAAGGTAGCGTCTTTTTACGAACCACCTTGTAAACTCAACCGATGAACCAAATGCCCCACAATCTAATGGAGATATTTTATACACTAATTTGTTACCAATAGCAAAAGAATAAAATCAGCTGTTTTATGGGCGCTGAGACCGGAAAGACTTTCAAGCGTCAGCTGAAGTCATCGATCACACATCATCATGTATCGGCTTATCAACAAGGCGCGCAATCCAAGATCATTCTCGCTCTTCAAAAGTTTTGAAGAACTTTCTCCCTTTGCAAAACAGAAGTGGTAAAAATCAGATTAGGCAAATGACACATACGCGAAACCAGAGAATGAGAGAATTGCTTGCGATATGGGATCTGTTCATACTTTTTATATCATCAATAGCAACACATGATGGTACTCGATGTAGCGCTGCATTTCATGGTTTTGAAACTGATCTACAGAACTGAAAAAGGCTGAAGGCAAAATTCAAACCGGAAGATCCTTCAAAAGTATAGAGTGGTCTGATAGATTGCTGACGATTTTGAAGTATAAAATGACACACTTGACAGCTAAAATGCAGGTTAATGCAACTGATATTGATATAACAATGACATAATTCTAATACCGCAGTGTTCTAACTGCATAAGACAAACAGCAGTAAGTTCTGTTCTGTTACCACTGACCTTGTCTATGTGAGTCAACACCTGCAACAGTCGATTAACCTCTATCCAAGGATTTATCCAGGAGTTTGGATATGGGAGAGTGTTAGAAATGTCAGGGGCGGTGTTGTCAGGCCACCCTTTTTGTCTTTTATTAAAAGTCTATAGAATCCTGGCAAAGTCCTTATGTCCTCATTTTCCCTTAGTCCAGAACTCACGACCGGTAGGAAGCGGGAGGGGGGTGCTGACGGGAACTTTCCTTATCATGGAGAATGCTTTCGAAATCAGTTTTCATGTATTCCGGAAATTTCTGCGTGCTGAGAACTATATTTTCTTCTCAAAATGCTCTCAAAATGTGTTTCTCACAACTCGCTTTTCCCAATTTCAATACCAAATAATTCATCATTTCCCATCCAACTGTTAAGGCTACAGGGGGGTGTTTCGGATCTCCTACACCCCCTCTACACATCCCCACAGGGGGGGTGTTCCAAAGCAAATTTATGGGGGGATGTAGCTAAAAAACCTGGAGGGTGTTGGGGGAGTGTGGGGGGTTCCTGGATAAATATATGCCGCTATTATCCGCAGACTGCCCAGGATCACTATGGTAACTCGTATGCGCATGTCATGCTTGAAGTAAAAGAAGAATTATGTATTGAACGTTATAAATAATATAAAGAAATTAAATAATATATTGTAACTACAGAATCTAATTTGGCTGCAGAATTCTTCATTTAATATTTACGACAAAGGCACAAAAGTAGTGTAAGGATTATCGACTCCTCCGGGGAGCTCTGGGCAGAAAGCCAAGTCTATATTCCCCGGCTTGCAGGGGGTCAACTTCACCAAGTTGACCGAGCAATAGGGCGGTCCCAAAATATGAATCGGCGAGCATAGCATTGGATACTCAGTAATATCTGGCCTTATCCTGTCATAATGATATTGAACAGTAAATATAATCAGGGGTTCTAGGTTTGTATCAAATGGCGCTGGGAATGGTCTTGTCTGTGACGTTATCATCACACCGCTGCAGGGTCTGTCGTGTGATGCAGGCGTTAATATTTAACGGCATGAGGTTAGGCATGGATGATAAATGGATAATGAAGACTTTCAGACAACTCTGCAAAATCGCGGATGGAATAAAAGAAAAAGGTGCAAAGATACCAGGTACGCGTATTCAAGATTTCAGGGAATTAAATATAATGCGCAGGTTAACGCTAAAGATATCCATCAAACCACTATCTGCGAGTTAAATGATTATTCAATAAATTTCCTTTTGCATGTTTTGCGTGCAATTGTTCACCCACTTTATGGGTACTTTTGTGCTCGTAAAGAAAAAGTCAAGTAAGAAATTGTGCTTGCAATGACGTCACGACATGTCATTGCTCGCTTGTCAACCTCTCCGTCAGACACCATTTTCAAAATCCGCCACCTCTCAACACCGGCTTGCTCTAGAATGCCTACTCACAAAGATTGTGTCCTTTTAAGAAGTTCTATATTTAGCACTGACTGGCATGCTACTCAGTAGTAGTAGGCTGGCCACCATTTGGCTATTTTTAGTACTGGCATGCTATTAGCACTAGTGATGAGCGAACGCATCGGAAAGCATGACACGACCTGCACTACGAAAAGTTTTATTCATTGTCTGTTTGAAATTTCTCTGTTATTCTTCAATTCATTTTTACGTTGACCATTATTTGCGTCATACTCGCGTGGGAAGCTAATAAACGAGACCGCCCGACAACAACACACTAAATTCCGAATTTGATGTATTTGACATTCGCCAGGCGGCCGGGGCTCTAAAGGGATAATAATTTAATTTTTCATGTCAGACTTCTTAGAGCAACAAAGCCGTTGTTGGTATTGCCAACAATAGAGTCGATTAGGGAGCTCATTGCATCAGCTGAATTGGAGCGGAGCGGCGAGATTAGGCTGCCTTTGGACACCAGGGGCACAGTGGCAGTCACCGACGAGGCAGCTGCCCCCCCAAATAAAGCCTCTTCCCCCCCGCCCAGATGCCCCCCCAGATAGCAAGACTAATAGAAATTAGTTGGTTTGGGGTTCTGTAATATGGGTTGAGTGCATAATCAGGGTTCTACGTTACCATTGATCTAAATGAGCCAAGTACATGTACAGTACGTCGTGTACTGTACATGTCACTTATGCATGTGAGCATCAACGATAACCAGGGCCAGAAAAAGTTAAGAAAATCTTTTAAAATGTATGCGTAAATCTCATTCATATACACTTCATAAGATTTACTTACCTTTTTCTTAAGTCAGATTTACAACAAGTAAGAAGTATAATATAGAACAGAACGACCAACCCTATCGGATTCACGAAAAAATTAAAAAATCTTTTGCAGAGTCAGCAAATGCTCTGTCAACTTGATTTTTCTTTTTATTTGATTTGTTTCTTAGTTAACAAATTTGATAAATAAATTGCTGAACAATAATTTAGCAATAAGCAAAATTGTCTTAGTCCGAATGATAGTGTTCTATTCTATTTACATGCATTTCACTGCTTATGTAAGTGTCTAACGGTTACTGCTATTGGTTTACTTTCTTGTCCTGTTGATACTGTTGTATTTTGTTTGTGTAAACTGCCCCAGTGGCAAATAAAAGATTTATATAAATAAACTGTTGACGCTGTGACGTCATCATTTGGTTCGCTCGCGATGGTGCAGAGTTTTCAATAAAATATAGACGTTTTTCTTAAGATTCTCCATCTTAAGACAATCTTAAGTCTAAGATTTTCATAAGATCGCTTCCGGAGTCAGACAAAACTGAGTCAAGCAAAAGCTAGATCAAACTGCAGCGTTATTAGAAGATACATGTATTATCTTATGGCCACATTTGGGTACAATTGTGATCCCCATATGCCTCCCACCCCTATTTGGAAAAGTCTAGTTACGCCACGGCCTAAGGGCAGTCTCACGACATCATGGTGGGAGAGGAGAGCATTTTGTGGTAAACATATTAAGATAAGCTCCTCTGGAAAAACTCGCGAGCTAGTGGAGGGGGTTACCAAAAGGGTATAATGTCATCGAAAATAGACAAAATGGACACTCACCGCAAAAAAAAGAGAAGATCACATTCAAGTAGGCTGGCGGGGGGATTTCTGACTTGAGACCATTATCATGGATTAAATTAAAGCATCTATTAGAGCGGGGGGGAGGTCATAATATCCATGCCCCCCCCTCCCCCCCCCTTTCCGTGGATCCATCATTTGTACACACTGGTAAATTTGGTTTGTAGCATTTTGACAAGTCTACTTCCAGTCAGCTATAGGCTGCATATCTAACTTCCTTTTAACTGTCATTGCATGATTTTATTTGTGATTTCTGTCATTCAATGGTGACCAGAGAGGAGACCAACTAAAGACCGTTGGAGGGTGGGACACAAAGAAGGATTGTACAACTGACAACTGATAGCAGGCGATGTGTCATCCAAAATTAGCTGCAAAAATTAGCTAAATACATCTGATGGCCAATAATGAAATTCAGTTAACAGGTAAATGCCGCCATGTTGACAAACCGTTTTTTGTATGCCACGCTGGAATCAGAAAGATATAGTTGCTACAGAATATATCATCGTAGGGCGAGCGGCAATACAATACCGCAATCAAGCTTCATTGAAGTCCCATCAACCTAACCTAGTGGCCCCTGCTTGTATACTGACTAGGTAACAACTAAATTAACTACATGTAAACTAAACCTAAACTACCCCTGAACTAACTGTTAATTAATCCTAAACTGACCCTGAAATGTAACAGTAATTGCGTATTTAGCTTAGCGCATAACCACTATATAACCATCGCTTGCAAGAGAGCGCGTCTTGCGGGAAGACTTGCGTCGCTGAAAACGCGAAACAACACATCAGGTCTTCAGGCTGGATTCCAGGAAGAACTCTCCGGCACCAAAGACCTCTCAGAAATTTTCGTTGATCCCCTAACAAAATTAGTAGAATATCCCAGGCTAAGGATGTTCAATTAAGGGATACATATTGCCACACGATGCACCAATCATGACTCCCATTAAAATCAATCATCGAGTTGCTTAGATGCACTTGAGGGCGTATAATTCCAAAAATGATACAATTTTTGATGGAGGCCAGTTCGCTAATTTCAAAAACTTAACACTTAGGCCTAAATCTATTCACTGAAGAAATAATCTTTGAACTAGAATAACTCGCGCTCAAAGCAAGGTAAAAAAGTTATACACATCATCCTACGTGTGAATCTAATTACATAAATTTCACCGTGTGGAATAGCGCAACAGTGAACACTGCAGTAAAATGTTATTTAAGCGCACAACTACGCTTTTAGTACAATGTTTGACAGAAATTATTAGAATTTGAAAATGATATGATACTAATCTATAAAGTCGCCAGAGAGCTCCTAGAGGTCAAGAATGAGAACATTGAGAGGGGGGACGGGGCAGCGGAAGGGGTGGGGTGAGCCGACAGAAAAAGGAGAAAGCGATAGATAACAAAACTCATTTGGAGTCAATCACATCGGTCCAATTTGAGCAAAACGCTCGCTTCAACATCTGGTTTTGTAGCAGGACGATAAGGTGGTTGGAGTGAAGTGGTAACTGCACGAGCCGAGAGTTTTCAAACAATACATGTGCATTGGCAGCTACTTGCCATTTTGAATTCCCTCCCTCTCACAGTGTCCCTGCACAAGGGCATTTTTTACCATACACAGTGGGAGGCAAATTGTCCCTCAGACCTCATGAATTGCCCCCAGCTCGTTGCCTTTTGCCCTCCACTATTCGCCCTATTTTAGACCACGTTACGTTGTTTTTGGTGTACTTCACTAAACGGCAGTCACCGACAGTAAGCCAATTTTTAGCCTAATCCAGTAATGCCCTCTATGAGAAAATTTACACATTAAAGTGCCCCTTTAAAAAAAATGGCCCCCAGTAAAAATTCATTCAAAAATGCTCTGCCATGCACAACGCTGCTCTTGTTCCATTCTGGCTTGAAAACTCCATTTCCACCACTGATCGTTCCTTCCTCGAACGGGTGCATGGAATGGCTGATTTCGTTTATCAAAGTTACTCTCTCCTTTCCTCTTTGTTTGAGTTTGCACCGATTCATGAATAATAATTATTGAATTTAGGAAATAATAATAATTCTTGGATGCAGAGAATAATAATTTTGGATTCTATTTTAGTTAAAATACATTTTGTGACTTCACGACTTTGTGAAGTGTACAAGATTTAACCCTTAGTCGGATATTTAAGTGAAATGCATTAGCAAGATGGGCGCTATTTTTAAGCCTTTTATATAATTATTCTTCACTATCGTGCAGCAGCAAAAAAAGAGGTATTGAATATTTTTATTTCATCGCAAGCGATAGAGCAGTAAACAATAATAAGAGGAACCAATGAATTTAATTGGTTCCTGACGTTATTAATAATCTACTGTCGCCGAGCGGTGTTAACTCATAGTCAAGATCAAGGCTTCAAACACACGTCAGCTACCGTTTTGAAGACTCTATGAAGTATATATCTAATGCCAAACAAAGTGTATATGTTTAGCCAGCCCTAGCAGCTGCTTCAACATATGGGCATGATTCCATTACACTCTGAAGATTGCAGCTACATCTAGCTCTTATTAGCAGCTCAAATTAAATATATCACTCCGTTGTTTATTTAATACAGAAATTAACTTTCATCCTGTTTGGAATATATATTTCTAATTGTCAACAAAACACCGGCCACATTAATTTAATACTCATAAAACAGCTAACTTGCGGTTTAAAATAAATATTGCAGTAAATACCTACATATACGCGTAGTTTAAGATTACCTAAAGTCGGCAACATTATTGAAAGACAGCAACATAATAATCATTAAAGAATCGATACATCACGACACACACTAGAAACAGACTTTCAGCATTAACCAATACAAGATCATGGAAGTTGGCATTAATTCAATTTAACTTTGGCTAACAAATTTATAAGATCCCTAGTAATGCAAATTCAATTAGGTTCAACTTTTAAACGATCATTAATTAGCATCAATTCAATAACACCTTCTTGCTTTCCTTCCATGGAATCGAACCCGATCTTAAAAGACGCCAACCCCAACCCTGATTAAATACTGAACATTCTAGAACCCACCAATGGAGTGGCGGATTCATCGAGATCATGGACCCCTAGTCTGATCGATGCATATTTTTGACCTCTAAAACTAGTCCCAAAGTCAGAACCGACCATCCCCACCCACTGTGCACACCCTGTGCACACCCTGTGCACACTGTGCACAGCACCATTGTACCGTGTACAGATTGAGGGGGGAGTGAGGGGCAATAATAGAAAAATGGTCCAGGGACGAAACTTTTTGCTCGTGTCCCCTAAAGAGCAGAAAATTTCGAAATGCATAGCTATTATTACATCTCACTGAAGATTTGGGATAGTAAATTGACTACTCACACTCCCATGCTCGTGGATTTTTCTGCTAGGAGTTTTCTTTCACACCCAGTGACAGATTATGACCCCCTCCCCACCCGCAATGAAACAATATAATCACACCTAAACCAATGCAAAAACGATTAGCAAGACAGCAACCTGCTAGCCATCAAAATCTGACAAAGAATAAAGAGAGCGCGGTTAGTGAAATCACTGTCCGCGATCGATCCAATCGAGGAACTGTTCGCTAGACGCCGTCGTTAAATAAAATCTCGGCCGTCCATATTGTTTACTCGGTCGTTGTCAAACTGCAACGTTGCTATGGCAGTTGCGACAAAGAGAATTCGAAGAAAAACTAAAAGAAAATAAAGATGAGAGACGTCGATTAGACCTGCCAGATAGTGACGTCAGAAAATAGGAAGACACACGAAACATTGTTGGCATGGTAAAATTGATGAGCAAGAGTCAGTGCAAGTTACTTACAAGTGCTCAGGGTCTGACCTGGGTCCTAAACAAAATTCGCCAAAAATTTGGCAAAATATCTTTTTATTTACTAGGCCACACTTTTTTTGACAAATATGTTACACATTTGTTCCCTTTGGTTGCACTGAATATGAAATGTATTGCTCCTTTCATCACCATAGTTCCAATAATTGAATTTCTAAGAACAAAGGATGAATAAAGTCTTCGCCAAGGGATTTCGTCAAATGGAAACAAAATTCGGGAAACTGTAAAAAAATACCTTTGTGGCGACTGGCAGATCAAGCCCTGCTTGTGCTCAATGTGGCATAGCTTTCTATGAGCCAGAATATAATTAACAAATGTCAAATTTGGTACACCCTTCAAACGAGTTTTGGTAATATTATTATAGGAAATAAACGACATTAAACCTGTTCACAATGATTACTTATTGCTGTTCAAGCTGTTAGATCACTTTGATATGGTGTACGCATGCATGTACATGATTGTATGTCTTCCATTTTGCAGCTAGACTAGTTTCTCTGCTTTAGTGATTTCATTTTTGGGATTGTTTTTCTTGTGTGCTTTCATTCCTGCCGAAGCGGCGAATAAATAAATCTATTTACAAATGCACGTAGGCTGTTGATGTCGGCTTGTCAGTATGTCTCAGTCTACTGTCGTCATTTCTGAACCAATTGTTTTCTTCGTCTCGCAAGAGTAATTAAACAATACATTGTATGACACAAGATCAGTGCAATCACAAGCATTATTATTAATTTTTTTTACTTTTCCCATCACCTTCTCTGGCATTGCTGCTGCAATTTACGCGACGATTTTCTCGAAATAGATTCATTAACTGTGTCTCGAACCAAAGTGGCCCTCGTCACTGCGTCTCGGGCCAAAAGTGGCCCTTGAAAACTTTTTATGTGGCCTTACAGCAGATTTTAAATAAATTGATCTTACACCCACATTTTGGATAGGGGAGAGGTTCGATGGCCCCCTCTCCCGATTTTATTTATTTTTATTTAGGGGATCGTTTGTAACACATAAATAATGCAGTCCGGTTCTGTGTAAGAGAGCCGGCACAAAACCGCTCCTCCTTTTTTTGTCACCTTTCACGACTCTCCCGGGGAGCTCTGGGCTGCAAGCCAACTCTTTGTTCTTGCCTGCTGTCGCCATTTGTGGGCTGATTGTCTCGCAAATAGTCTCATTCTCTTCGTCTCGGCAAGTGTCAACCGCTCTCCCTTCTTTAGTCGCCTTTAACAACTCTCCCGGGGAGCTCTGGGCTATAAGCCATTTCTTTGTTCTCCGGCTTGCAGGGGGTGTGTTAAACAGTAGAAGCCAGTGTTACCACTCAAGTCGCAATTTTAAAAGTCAAGAAATAACTAGCCATAGGGTTTTTGAGCTTTTTTTGCGTATGTGATTTTTGCAAGTTTTTGTCAATATATTTAGCAAAATATGACAAAATTTCATGTGTACCGATAGGCAAAAATTTGATGTATTTCAGTACTTTCTAATTTTTATCTCTCTCTGTTTCTATGCACCCAGGGAGCTCTGGGTTGCACATCGATAATTTTTCCCCAATCTGCAAGGGGTTATTGCAAGCGCAGCTGCAACAGGCATCTAGTTAAGTATAGCGGCGCCCGACATCTTTTATTAGGCGGGGAAGCAGAAAAAGCGTTTGACATGGTTCACCGTTGAAGTCTCAATTAGGGGGGCCACGTTGCAATTAGAGATCCCCCACGCAAGCCGGGGAACAAAGAATTGGCTTTCAGTTCAGAGCTTCCCGGGCGAGTCGCAAGCGGTCTGTGCGGGGCCCTCCACATAGAACCGGACTGTAATTGTCTTCGTTACACACGTTCCTTAAACTTTCACACCAAAACCATCACAATCAGGGGAACGCAATTAGAGGCGAGAGATCGCAATTAGGGGGCCAGGTCGCAATATGAGGGGGTAATTATCCTAAGGTTTTCACGATCAGTCAATCGATTACTATCACTTTCTCAATCACAAATTAGCATTGAAAAAGTTAGCCTATGGAAAAAGTGGGTATGCATCATCATCATCATCAATTTACGTTTTAAGTCCAATTCTTCGTGCTATAGCACAGGTTGGACGTTTTCTGCGATGCGACTCTCCCATAACTCCTGGTTCTCAGGAATCTCTCTATTCGTGCATCACTCCTGGAGCTATGCATGAATAGAGAGACGCTCCTTCATATCGCTCTTTACTGCCTCGAGCCTTCATGTTTTCGTCTCCCTCCCATTGTCAGCCTTCCACTGCACATTAATATATCTACATGTATATGTATATATGGACATGCTTATACTCAATCTTCCTTAGTCATACATTGTAGCCTACGTCTCACATGTCGGAACAACCTCAGTCTTCCCTTTCTCACCATGTCCGCTATACATACGACACCTAGCAAGCACATATGATTTGTAGGTTCATAGAGAACTCTGTTAAATATCCATTGAGTATTTTTATGATAGACACTATCAACCTTGTATAAGCTTCTTATTTTACTCATAAGACTAAGGGTGGATTCTATAGACGCACCTTTACGCCCGGCTAAGCCAAGTTCTCGCTAAGGAACGGATTTTAACGGCAGCCCTTCACTGCCATTCGATAAAACTTGCAATAATATTTATCAGTCCAAAATAAAATAAAAATTTCCTCAAGAAATGACGCTAATTTGAATTCAGCTTAAACAAAAAGTTATTTTGCTCGAAATCTATGACGACATCTTAATTTAACGATGTCATATATCAATTCAAATGAACTAAACAAAGAGTTATTTTGAATGGCAATTAAAAGCTGCCGTGTAATTGTCTCCGAAGCTAAGCCAAAGGTACAGGTGGGAACAAAGGTACATCTATAGAATCCACTCTAAATTTCACTGTAATCTTATAGCCAGGCTCGTCTTCCAATAGGCACTATCATGGCAATAAATACAATTACTTAGTCGTCCTTCAAAAGAAACCTGTGGCAATACTAGAGAGACTGCTCATGAAAGCACGCTGCCTGTTATCCACACTCACGGACAAACAATGCTAAATATCAGACGGCATTCAGCCTTGCAGCAAACCTGCCTCGACGATATTGCTTAGCTATATCGCCCACCGTGATATCCTCAGATGCTTAATACCTAGCGCGCAGGGTGGTATTTGCCGTAGGAGATGGGGGGTGGGTTGAATCCCCCAGTTCAATGGGTGGACTGAATACTACAACCCCCTCAATTTATTTAACGACCCTCCTGTACTTTTGTTATAGGTCTCTAAAAACTGCAGTTGTTTTTGCGAATTTTGTACCATATGTAATAGTTTTGCAAACTTGCGATTTCCCCCCCTCCCCCCGGTCGTGTATAACTTTTGTCAGGCAAAGACAGGCTCGCCTGGATCACTGTGACTATACCTCCCCCTTTACAAGTCAATTTCTTAAAAAAGTCCGGAAAGGTTCAAAGCTGCAAAAACCCTGATCCCTTTGTTTCTGTAAAAAACGTACCTCCCTGCTAGCAGATCGTCTTTCTGAGCAGGATTTAAGCGGGTTATTATGAAATAGTAGCCGATCCACCGCTTTCATGTCTTTCTTCTTATCCGTACGGCCGAGTCCGGTCGTAAACCAGCCTACGCGCATATCGGCTTAAGCCTGAACAGTTGAAAGCGGGCCCATTGTCAGGGAAATGAACGGAGCACGAATGGAAACTTTCAGCAGCAAAAATCGCCCCGAAAATAGAGTTGCTAAAGGTAGTTTCTAATTCCACTAAATTAACTTGTGCTCTGCAAGACAGCTAGACTATTCTTCATCAGAATAATTCTTCACTAGTAGAAGGTGCACTATGCTAGTTTCAAAAATTGACTATTTCAGTCAAATCAAGAGAAATTTGTCTTGAAAATCAATGTCGACCAAATTAAGAGAGTATGTTAAAATATGAAGCATTTAAAATATAAAACATTTAGGGTGGATTCTATAGACGAACCTTACGCCCGGCTAAGCAAAGTTCTTGCTAAGCAACAGAATTTAACGGCAGCCCTTCACTGCCATTCCAAAAAGCTCGCAATATATTTATAAATTTTAAAAAAGAAGAAATAATCTCCACAAGAAATAACGTTTATTTGAATGCAGTGACAACATAAATTATTTTGCTTAAAATCTATGACGTCACGATACTTTAATGACGTCGTATATTATTTTAAATGGACTAAACAAGCAGCTACTTTGAATGGCGGTTATGGGCTGCTGTTAAATTGTCTCCTAAGCTAAGGTAAAGGTAAAGGTGGGAACAAAGGAACGACTATAGAATCCACTCTTACAATATAAAACTTCTCTTACTATACCTCCCCCCTTAACAGTTCAATTTCTTGAAAAAAGGTATGGAAAGGTTCAAAGCTGCAAAAACCCTGATCCCTTTGTATCTGTAAAAAACATACAGCGCATTATGCTGCAATTTAAACCTATTTTGACTGCTTACAATTGAATTCAAATGTTGTTCAATACTACTGCCAATATCTTACAATGTAAGCATTCTCAAAACACCTCTTACAACTTTAACAAAATCAAGCATTAAAATTCAGATTAGTTTGAGAGAGGGTGGTGTCAAATGCATAAATTTTCCACATGAACACAATTCAAAACTGAGCGGGGGGATAGTCTTAGCTGATCTTTGCCGACCCCAATCTTCTCCTTCATAAGAAATGAGAAGATTAAGAGTAACATTGCGCTGCATATATTTGACACCATAACATCACCATAAATAAAACACCTGACATTTTCAAAGGAAAGGTAATTTCTCATCATCATCATATTCATTCTGCTGCATCATGTACACCATTGCTACTCAAAGTGGTGGTCCGCGGATCGGCGCCGGTCCGCAGACCACCTGTTGCCGGTCCGCGGCGAGCTAAGGAAAAATAGGTCTATTTCTTTACTTTTATGTTGGTTAAACATGTAAAGCAAAACATTGGATACATGTGCACATGCCGTCAAGCTGTGAAGTTCGATCTGTACGAATCAAAATTTGACTTAACAATATACCAATTTGAATCATTTGAGTCATTTAATTTTGGGCTGTACAAAATAAATGTCATCTATTGCGATGAGAAGTTTCCCCAGCATAATGAGATTTTTTTTCGCGGTCCGCGACACCAAGAAGTTTGAGAAGCACTGATTTACACCACATCACCATAAATAAAACCATTAACATTCTCGATGAACGGGAACGCCATTACTCCTTCCTTTTCAAACAGCAATGTAAGGCCTCCTTTCCACGATGCATATTTTGCATGCAATTTTACATGCAACCGTGTTAAGGCGGACGGACGATCATTGACAACAATTTCCTTAACTGGGTTTCATGCACGGCTTGTTCCTTAACTGGATTTCATGCATGACTTGCATGAAACCCAGTTAAGGACATTTTACATTGTAATTTTCTTAACATGGTTGCATGTAAAATTACATGTAAAATTACATGTAAATTACATGTAAAATTACATGTAAAATTACATGAAAAATATGCAGCGTGTAAAGGAGGCCTAAAATCCTTAGAAATCTACAGCAATGTCGATTTTCACGCCTCTTAAAAGAATCTACTGCTCACGATGGGGGGCAGTGAACCCCCTCAGCCCACTGTGGATCCACTAGCGGATAGGATGATATGCGCCTAGAGTGAATATAACGCCCTCTGTTGAATGATTGATGTCATTGTGGCACAGCGTTAGGTTTCTAGGAGAGCACCGCATGCGCGTCTCATAACAAGTGAAATATGGATCCAGCAAGTTGCCAGCTTTCAGATAACAGCGTTATTGCACAGACTATATATTCTACCTATCAGATCGTAGACCTACAACACAGCACCGCGCTGAATTAGTTAGGCCTGCCCGTTCTAATATCGCCGCCTTACGTAATGTTTGTACATTTGTACAAAAAATACGGTAAAATTAGTAAAATACCACGGGTTAAATAATTGACGACGATGCTAAAGTTAGAAACTCATATGATTTATCATTCAGATATCAAATTCAAATAATATTCATCTCGTTGATCAGTAATCATAAATCCATGGCGATTCTTCGACACTGAGGTAATGACAATTCACCTAAAATAGTAGCCCATAAGGACAACGGGTTCTCAACTTCTTCATCCCCTTGATGTATCGTTGTGTCCTAAAATGGGAAACTTTCATTCAAGGATTCGAGATCATTGGCACGCCTATCCGCAGCCATTATGTTATCAGTGCAACATGAGTACTCACTACATACCATTTTAGAGTATTACTCTGGTCGTGAGGGCCGGATGGCCATTATACACCTAAAATTAATTGATACCCAGATAGATTTAGTACATCTAATGAGAATTAAGTCCGTCTAAGTTAAAATGAATTTACTTTGCCAAATAAAGGCTGGCAGAATTGTAAGAAAAATATTTTGATAATAAAATAGTTGGGTAATCTATGTATTTGACTGAAAAATCATGTGAATATATATATTCACATATGTGAATATATATATATATATTCACATGATTTTATTTATAGGTCATTCGATGGTTTTCACGAATGCTCATTCTGTATTCATTTCTTATTTTCACCAGAAATATTCAAAACAAAATATTTTCATTCAAAAATCTGATTTTTTGGCAAAAAGATTGTTTCCTGTCCCTCTTTTATTTCTCCTGCTTTTTTGTATGCCATAGAGTACAACATAATGACTATATTTAAATCAAATTTAGCTTGGTATCAATTAATTTAACGGATCAGACTCTGACTATCAGGGTATATAGAGGTGCGACAACTAAGCACCCTTTCAGTAGGGTACCATAATTCATGAACCAATTTTGATAATAATAATCCTGTAAACTTTAAAAACATCTCAAATAGCAAAACTTTGTAACTTTGATCTAAATTGGCAACAAAAGTCTTGTAAAATAAAAATCAAATCCAACATCAATCCCGTCTTCAGATTTTCAGAAGAAAATTGGGTTGGATGTCCAAATATTATTGATAGTGTGCAAAATTGATGACCAATATCACCATCATTCAAGGTTCGCATCGACGGAGGGTTTAAGAGGGTTGAACCTCCCCACACCTCAATTTTAACCTCCCCCCACCACCTACAAGGAAACAAGGTAAAAAGCAACCCCTAGGGTTGAGTTTTAAGGCTATTTAACTCCATCAGGTTTTTTCTAATTGTCAATCTCTTCTATAAATTTATCAAAACCATCCCATGTTGTTTGTGACATAGTATCGTTCAATTCGGGAGGGAA
>JAQIWG010003928.1:0-16954 GCA_034695025.1 Chamaedrilus cognettii | reverse complement strand
TCATTGCATGCTGCCTAGCATCATTGCATGCTGCCTAGCATCATTGCATGCTGCCTAGCATCATTGCATGCTGCCTAGCATCATTGCATGCTGCCTACCACGCGCTGGTAGCCGTGGAATTCGTTTGCAGTTTTTGCTTTCATAAGGTTAGACCTCTCTGGCTATATCTGTAAAAATTAGCGATAAGTCCATACGCAAACAATGAATGCCCGCTGTTTGTTAAAAATATGCAAAACATTGCAGGCTTTATCCTGGCAGTAATCATTTAATACGAATTGATTGGACATACAAAATTAAGTGGCATTGGTCTATTTTAATAAAGTATATGCCTATAGTATAGGGCATAGGTACATGTATGATGTATAGGTTTAATGATTATTTTGCCGTTTGGTTTTCGTAGGCGTGTAGCTTAGGATCGTGTGTAGTACATATAACAAAGAGTAGTTAGGCTTCATGCCGGTGTCCGGCAAGTGGGTTTGGCTGTTGCGGGGGCAAAATCCCACTTTGTTGACTGAAAATGTGTGCATTCCTCCTTTGACTCAATAGTATCACTGATTGCAGGGCATAAAATAAGGGTATAGTCCAATCAATTTGTGGAGACCATATAGTAAAATGTGGAGTCCGTACGTCAAAAATGTGTTGTAGGCTAGTTATTGAAATTTATTTCTTCTTTATACATATTTGAGAATTGATAGTTAAGGTGAATCACAGCAATATGTGGAGACCAAAGATTTGGAGTCGATTTGGGCAAAAGATGCGTAGTGTAACAAAAAAAGAAACAAAAAAAGGACAGCGCAAGATGAATGCGAATATGATAAATTGAAAGGATTGACTGTTAAGAAATGCTTTGAAAATTTCTGTCAGCACCCCTCCCCCTACCCCCCGCCCGCAAGATGTTAGTGGTGCTTTAGGCTTAGCCTTGGCTACTCTTTCTGCACTAAGTATATGGAGGACCATGAAATTCCTTAAATTATGCCCTGGCTTTCCCTGCAGCCCCCTCGGCCTGCTCGTCCCTGGCGCGGGACCCGGGACGCGACCCAGCCGGGGCACGTCTGCAGTCAGGTGGGCTTCTATGCCTCGACGGACAGTGCGAGGCAGAGTGAGGACTGTCTCACCCTCAACGTCTTCGCGCCCTACGAGGTAGGCTTACTAGAGTGGCAGCTGGGTCCAATTTGTTTCAACCATCCACTCCTCCCCTCCAAGTTCAAGGGAGCAATTACCACAGGGGCGAAACCACACATTTCTAGGTGTGATCGATATTTTACTAAAAAATAAAAATAAAGTAAAAATAACTAATCTGTTTGTATACTGTAATTGGCGTTCCTATTACATTCATGTAACTGAATGGTCATAGTGATTGCATATCCATTTTTCCTTAATTGTGTCTACATTTATATTATGTTGGCTTGCTACACTTTTTTGTGATTTAAAAGAATTAGAAATCACGTATTGCTTGTCGCATAGACGGCTGCCCCTGTGGGGGCAGGGGGGCGCCCCGGGAGGGCCGGGGGGCGCCGCTACCCCGTGATGGTGTACGTCCACGGGGGGTCCTACGAGGAGGGGACGGCGGTGCGCTACGACGGGACCCTGCTGGCGCTGCACGGGGTCGTGGTGATCACTGTCAACTACAGACTGGCCGAACTGGGTCTGTATCTGTGTCTGTATCTGTGTCTGTATCTGTGTCTGTATCTGTGTCTGTATCTGTGTCTATATTGGTGTCTGCGCACATCTGCAAGCAAACATCTCTACTGCGCATCGCTGTAGCGGCTGCATGTTCTGGCTTTGTTCTAAAAGTTACCGGATTCAATACATTCAATACATTCAATACATTCAGGGGCCTAATATTACCTGTAGTAAGCTATTGGTGAATCCCTATTGACTTGTGTAGACTTGAGATAAATATCTAACACATATGTCGGTCTACATGCAGCGTATTATGACATCGGTCCAACACTATAAAGCTATTCAGCAGGATCAGCAATACTTTTTGCAATGAGGTTTCAGCGTTATAGGACTGGCTTAACAACAGCCAGAACTAGACTGATAGCGCATGCGTTAGTCACGCTTGCATTTAGTGACCAGTCACTGAACATTGTAGTGTCTGATACTCGTAGACCTACGCCTGAATTTCATTTTGTGGTAGATTTTCATTTTGCTTTTTAGTGGCATAATATTATCAGTTACTGACTGTAACGCATTAACCCTCTACGTTTGAACTTCATGCATAATACATTTATGAAGGCTTACTCGATATATGTTAATTAATTATTTTGATGCGCTTATTTCGACTCCTTCTTTGACGCAAACAAACGATCTATTATTATATCGTCAGGTTTCCTGACGACGGGTGACGCGCGCCTCCCGGGCAACTGGGGCCTGCTCGACCAGCTGGCGGCCCTCCAGTGGGTCTCGCGGCACGCCTCCCTGTTCCGCGGCGACCCCTCGCGCGTCACGCTCTTCGGCAACAGCGCCGGGGCGAGCAGCGTGGGCCTACTGATGACGTCACCAAGGGCCGAGGGTAGGCCACTGGCTGTTGATGACGTCATAACGGGCCGAGAGTAGGCTGTATTTGAATGTAGCTGGCTACCAGTGACGTCACTACGAATCAAAGGTAGGCTATACCTTTTGTTTGATTGGGATGCTAATGACGTCGCGTAAATGTAAGTACATGTAAATACATAAATACAAACATGTAAATATGTAAATACAAGAATAAGCCGTCTGTAACTTGGAACACATCGAGAATTTATATTGCACTAAGGGCTGTGTTTTCATGGGCAGATTATCTGATTAACAAATGACCCTCTGTTTTTTTTTTCTCAGGTCTCTTTCACGCCGCCATCCTCCAGAGCGGGTCCCCCCTATCCTTCTGGGCGTCCTACGACCCCTCACTCATGCGTGGCGACCACGAGTCCTTCGTGCGGCGAGTGGCCCTGCGGGCCGGGTGTCCCAAGGGGGGTCCCCCCCACAGCCATTCCATCGCCCCCCCTAGCACTTCGAGGCTGATAGACTGTCTGCGGCGCGTGGACAGTGGCGTGTTCGCTGCGGGACACTGGAAGGTAGGACTATATGTACAGGTGCATATAGTCACTAACCAGGGGCCTCATTTACATTACTTTTGCAAAGATTTTCTTAAATGTTTTTCAATGTCAGCGCCCTTTGCACTTCTCTGCATCTACGATTTAAGCAAACAATGCTTTTTCCAACTCCATTTGCTTGACATAATTTGAGTGCATCACAAGTGCAGCGTATGCACAAATTTTGACGCAAAACAGTTAAAATTGGCTGTTGATGTGTGCTTTTTATGAGTTATATGATGAATTATGATTCTCTGGGCAACGTTTTATCGGCCCATCATAGAATTAGGCCTAGGCCTACAGAAGGGGCAAAATATTATCGGATATAAAACTAACCTATGACTTAATTCTTAACAAAGGTGAAGAAATATGACCCAATTGAGTGAAATATTTTACTATGGTGTGGCTCAATTGTGTCACGTTGGTTCACTCCGCAGCTTGACCGATTCGTACCCTCACACTTCAACTTTAAACCGCGCGTGGACGGAGACCTGATACCAGTCTCGCCCGAGGCGGCGTTCAGCGGGGGCGCGTACCAGTCTATGCCCGTCATGCTGGGCGTGGTCGCAGACGAGTGGGGGCGGAGTCTCGGCTGGTTTATCAGTGACGTCATCGAGTCAGAGTTCAACAGTAGGCGGCGCTAGTGTGCACGGCACAGTGACTCGCATACGATTTTTAATATGTAATGCGAATATAACTGAGATTTATTTCAGGGGGGAGGTTTCAGCATCGACACACTAGCTAAAATCACGAGGAGGGGGGGGCAGATGCTGATGGAGATTTTTTAGTCAAAAGTTATCAAAGCTTCTCCTTTTTGACTCCATTATACACATTCCTGGGCTCCTAGCTTTTTAGTCCAAATCTCTGAGGAATTGAAATTCGTTAGATAAAAAGCAGCTGTTTGGCAACTACTGTGTATTTAAATCTATATTGACAATATATTACAGTGTAATAAATCTGTGCCAAAAAATGTATCTATTTCAATTTTAGTGTATGAGGATGGAATGTAGTTTTGAGTGTATTTAATGACCTTTTAGTATCAATATCTAACTTTACCATTGCAGACACAGACTTCAATGAGGGCCTTGACCGGAAGTCGTTTGAGCACGCCGTCCGTCACGTGATCACGCAGCGCTTTCATTGGCCGGCAGCCGTCGCCGAGGCGGCCATCTTGACCTACACCGATTGGACGGAGGTCAACGACCCGTTTGCCAATAGGCGCAAGTTTAAAGAGGTCAGTTTGTAAGCTGAAGATAGAAGATGGTTGATATTTACTTGCTACTATGATTGTTACTACATATTATACCGCTACCGATAATTAATTATTAATTAATTTATTATTACTGATAGATCCCTATTATACTTTATACACTTTTATTCACCACTGTTCCTATTGCCATCATATTTTGTTTGCTTTTGCAGTTTATGAGTGACCTGGTTATGACCTGGCCTACAATTCGCCTGTCCAATCACCTCTCAGCACGCAGTCGCGACGTTTTCCTCTATCGCTACGACTATTTGCCTGCAGGTGAGTTTGAATCCTCAGCCTTTATAGGATCAAGACGTGATGCTTGTGATAGCCTGTTTGAAAACAGTAGGCCACTGTTGGGCTGTTGCCCACTATTAAATCTAAATCATACTCTATTGGCGCAACTCAAATGCAAAATATGTATGGTGACATAAACCTAGCCATTATTTAAATTTAGCCAAAACGACTGAATTCTATAAAAGGTTGCATCGTTTGCATCTTCCTAATCAAAATCGTCTCCTACCTTCCTAATTGAAATTGTTTGTCATCCTCCTAATCAAATGGCCCGCTGCCTGCAGACCCCGTGCTGGGGGACGATGCCAGCGAGCGATGGTGGGGGGTGTACCACACGATGGAGCTCGACCTCGTCTTTGGGTCCCCCTTCAGCGGAAGGGACATCCTACGGGGGGTGGATGGGGCCTCCAAGGAGACCGGAGGAGAGGGGACGGGGGAGAACGCGGGGCGGGAGGGAGAGGGAGAAAGTTTTGTGGCGAGGCGCTGGTCGGAGGAGGACAGGGAGATGAGCAGGCTGATGATGAGACTGTGGACCAACTTTGCAAAATACAAGTAGGCAGTCTTAGATTTTTTAAATATAGTTTATATACTTGTAGTTTATATACGGACTGTGTGTACCACAAAGACTATTAGATCCAGTTCTGCGCAAAAGAGCCGACACAGAACCGCTCTCCCCCTTCTTAGTCGCCTTCTATGATTCGCTTGAGGGACTCTGGGCTGCAAGCTAATTCTGTGTTCCCCAGCCTGCAGGGGGTCGGCAGTTCAGTTCAGTTCAGTCATGTTCAGTTTTAAAATAACGCAATTTTTTTTTTCGATGTCCAATCGGTGATAACGTCGCAGTGTCACTCAAGTGATCATTGTATCACAAGCTAGTTTGCAGAAAGCTGCTAAGCCGATATATGCGCATCCATTTATTCCCCACAATTATTATAAAGCCGTTGCATTTTCTTTCATCAGACCTACTAGTTAGCTCATAAATAACTTGCAGTTACTACGTTGCTGTTTTAATCCGTTTCTCGAGAGAGGTAGATGTAGACGTTGAGTACAGAGACACATACTGTAAGACGTCATATATAGGTATAGGCCATACTGCTAATTTTATGGAATAATGAAACTGTCATTCTTTCCAGGAACCCCACCCCACTCTCAGACAACGTCACAGCAGTGACCTGGATCCCCACCAACCCCCACGACACCCCCCACCTCTACCTTTCTCCCCACTCCCCATCCATGCACCAAAACCTCCGCACTCCGGAAATGTCTTTTTGGAACCGTCTTGTTCCCCTCCTACTCCCCTCCACCGGTCCGATCCAAACCACCCCCCCGCCCGACCTTGACGATAGGGAGAGCAGGGGAGGCTATGACGTCATCATGGCGAGCGTGCAGCGATTGGGGGAGGAGTCGTCGGAAGGTTTGTACCGAACGCTGTCGATGGGTCTGTCGGCAGTGAGCGCGGCGCTCATGGTGATCACGTGTTTGCTGGCATGGAAGTACAGCGCGCTCAAGAGGAGGCGCGCGGGGGCGGCCGCGCTGTTTGTGGGGGCGGCCACGCCTCGCATGGTCTGACCCTGCACTAATCGGAGTGATGTGAACTAGATGTCGATGTGATGTGATCAAAATACTGTAACACATTAAATTTAAGCGTGCATGCACTTTTGGCCAATTTCGCGAATCGATCAAATTCGCGAAAATTACATGCGCGAAAATGAAGCTGCAGAAGCTATATACAATATGCAATGAACAATCCCCAACAAGCACAAGTGAAGTGCAGTAAAATTTCTCAGAGACAAAGCCACAAAAATAACATGCACCAAAAATTTCATGACAGTATGAGCGTGATCTGGACGTGATCCGATTCAGATATGGATGGGATATGGATGGGATCCGATCCAGATATGGATGGGATCTGACCAGATAATTTATTGACGTGCTCTGACTTATATAGGGATGCGATCTGACTCCGATATAGACGTCATTATGACCCAGAAATGGACATCATCTGACCCAGATATTATTATGGGGCCTAACCCACTCATTAACTATATAACGCTTGAGTGTGCGCGATAGATGGTTTAAGGGTTTTGTTTTAACGGGTGGATGGGTGTAGTGGACAAGAATAAATAAATTATATTTTTCAAACAACTACTTTTACCCAAATGTAAAAAAATGTCCATTGACAAAAAATTGTGTGCAAATATTTTAAAACCTAACTGCAGCCATGATTATGGAATCCGAAGCAGACGTCAAATCAGCATTATGACATTTGAAAGATACTCTTAATCTCTTATGATTAAGGCTGGTCCCGTTGATGAAGTGTTTTACGAAGTCTTGGCTCTCATTTCAATTCGTAAATTTTTGGTTCTGGAAGCCGGAGGGTATTTTAGGAATAATTGCTTCATATTTTTGGTGGGGGATCTGGCCTGGCGTTACATTGCATTATAAGGGGTGGGTAGGTCAAGTCAAAAAAATTATTATTTTGCTCTATAAGATATTATGTGAATGGTTTCTGAGAGATGCCCCTGTTATGATCGATAGAAGTACATCGCACATGTAGAAGACTAACACTCGGTCGATGTTTATAACTGTAAACACTAAGTTACATGTAGGTTTAAGTTAGATCTATTGTTTAAGTTCGATCTAGTTATAATCAGAATAATACGAGCCAGAGCCTACATCATGTATGACATGATACTATTTAAGTTCAGACTAGTTACTGTACAACATGAAATTTTTGGCTGCATGTTGTTCTCAGTTTTGCCTCTCAGAAATTTCGCAGCACTTAATTTTCGCGTTTTTGAGGACTTCCCATTATAATGCGCTTCCACAGCTTTACATTTGCTGTACGTAATTTTTGCAAGTTTTCCCGATTCGCGAAAATAACATGCACGCGAAAATTTCATGTTTTATAGCATATCATGTATATAGCAGTTAGAATAATGAGCCAGAGCCTATATTATTATTAATATTCTATAGAATGCAAAAGAATGAAGAAGACATGTTTATCGTCTTTTTATAGTTCTGTTACAGCAGTAGCTAATTAATATATTTATATGCATATACAAGTATATATGTATTTATGTTCCAATTATCTTCCTATATTTACTAGCCTCTCCATTTCCATCAAATTCCATTTTATTTTTCACGACGATCTAGGTCTGTTGGTCATTATTACTGTAACACATGAAATTTTCGCGTGCATGTAATTTTAACGAATTTCGTAAATCGGTAAAACTAGCGAAAACTAGCGCAGCAAGAAAAGCTGCATAAGCTATATACAATGGACAGTGTCCAAAAACACACAAATTTAGTGCAGTCAATATTTGAGAGGCAAAACCACAAAAATAACATGCAGCAAAAACGTCACGTTTTACAGTACGCTTAATCAGATCCTCATTGAAGCCTATGTGTGTCCCATTTGTTGTAGTCTACTACAATACTCGCTGTTGTTTCACTGTATTCAAACATTTTTATATAAGGCCTACTTTGTCGACTGCCTACTTTAATTTGTATTACATTCATTTTCTATTATTAATAGGCAGCCTAATTACTATCATAACTGTTCTTCAAGTATTTCACATTAATAAAATGAAATATATCGAAGATTCCGATAGGATCATAAAACAAGATGATGAAACAGAATCCAGTTAAAAATTGAGTCAATATCGTGAACACTAGTCTTTGAAACTATAAAGTATTGGCTACATCGTTAATCAACACATATTTGAAGTTCAACCAAATATAACGGATACACAGAATATAAACTACAAATAGATAGAGGTCCAGTACTGTTGCTCATTAGAGATTTGTGTTGTTTTTGTCACAGAACAGACATGACGTCACAGATCATTCAAATGATCTGCGATTTGAATGATCACATTCTGATTTGAATGATCACAGACTTTTCAAATCACTCGGCAAAAATAGCAAGATATTTTAATGATCTAAGAGCATTCAAATACTACCATTTCACATAACTTCTATTGAACAACTGGGCCTAGACGATTTCTCGAGGATCTTAAAAATAACTCATACTAATTCCATAAATTGCAAAATACAGTCAAGTCTTAAAAACATAGACTTTGGCCATAAACGCACTCTTGAGCGGCTGCATTGTTGACTGATTGGGCGCTAGCTGGTATTGCTAAGCTTTGTTTCTCTGATGTATAAAAATATAATCTCTTCTTTTAACAATCAAATAATAAAACTCAAACTTACATAATTTGACGCGAGACGCGAAACGTGATTCGCTAATTGACAGATAGCAAACTGTTGCCAACTTTAAAACGACAAACGTTAAAAAATACACTGTAAAACATAAAATTTTTACCGATGTCATTTGCCGATGTCATTTTGGCGAATTTTGCAAATCAACAAACACGCGAAAATAACATGCGCAAAAATAACGCTGCAGAGGTATTGCAGAGCTGTTTATAATGGTCAAAATTGCGAAAATAAAGTGTAGAAAAATTTATAATAGACTAAATCATCATACTAACATGCAGCAAAAATTTCATGTTTTACAGCAATTCTACATTTTGTTACCAGTAATTTCAAGTTTCTACAGTAATTCATCCTGTGAGTGTCCAATTCTTGCACGCCGTTACGCAGTATGACCAGAGTACAATCATTCGCCATTTACAAAGCACTCCTACCACTTGCAGTCCAATAGTCAACGATGTGAAAGTCACACCAGAGTGACCAGTTGAGCCTTTGTCAATTCCCGTCACGATAGCCTGCATTAAAAAAACACACACAACAAAACATCATGCTATATAGTAACGATAATATTTTAATCTAGTTAACCTACTAAAAAGAATAAATCATTCTGACTGTACTAGATAACTATATTGAAAACAAAAACAAGAGTATAAGTCTGTAAGTCTACGCTAATCTACATCAGTCAGTCTTAGCCAGACTGTTAGTCTACTTATGACACCACTTTTCTATTCATTCATTTTTATAGCAAGCATTTATTATTATTGCTATGCGCGTAAAATACATCCAACTCTCATGCTTTCACAGAAAATGACGTGCATTCTCACAGTGCCTTACATTTAATCATAATTTAAAACCAGCATGAAGCGACACTTAATGATAATACTAGACGCTCTCAAAAATATCGGAACAACTTGCGTACAAGTTTACCTGGCCTTCCATCCACCACCACAGATTTCCGCACTCTTGTTCCAGATTCTTGCTACTTCCCATTATCTTTCCGCACAATCCCTTACAGTCAGTATTTTCTAGAGTAAACCGCCTGACCCAGGTCCAATAGAAGCCTAATGGTTGCCAGCGAGACTGTTGAGCAGCTTCGATATTTCCGTCACCTTCTCGACGACTCTACTCCTGTCCGCATCACTCAGCCTTGTGCCGCAGCGCTGCAAGAATCGATCAGGATGCCATCTCACGCGTTGGCGCCTCAGGTATGCGGCGTATTCACCTGTGCCCCTCGTCAAATCCCCAAACAGGAACGCGTCTACGTCCTTGATGCCGTCTCCAGGACCATGCGGCCATGGAATGTCTGAGATATTCAAGACGGCGCTCGTATCGTCATTCTTCTTTAGTAACCTGTCGCACCGCGCCTCGTAATCCACTTTAGCCGCGGAACGCGCGTAGTTCCGACGCGCATTTAACGCTTCACGATAACTCAGCTGCGCGGTGGCCATTTTCCTCGCAAATTCGCGCCTTTTCTCCTCTGAAATTCCAGGCAGCGGCGGGTTTTTCGGACGTTTATTATCAGCAGGAATTCTTCGCGAAGAAAACCGAAACGAAGCTCGTTTTGCCCCATATTCCTCCCTAATTCTGTCCGCCCAATCAGAATGCGACTCGGAGCCCTCTCCCGCATCTGGCTCCGCCCCCCATGGCAGATCAGTTTCCAGTTCTTCATCTTCCATTTCACAAGCCAGGCGTTCATTCCACGTTCGCTCAAATTCCGAAGCGGAGTCGTCGGAAATTGTTGGCGATTCGTCAAAGATTTCTGGCGTCGAAGATCGGCTTGAAATTGTCAGCGGCGAATCACAGTGGAAGTTTTTTCTTGCACTTTGCTCTTCAATCTCTTCTGGTTTATTCTGCCAATTTTTCTCATCAAGTTCTTCTGGTTTATTATTCCGCTGATTTGGTTCTCTATGTTCATATTTCTCCGTAAACCGTGTTTCCCTACCCCCCTCTCCTGCCTTTCCATCTATCCCTACCCCCTCTTCCTCTTCATATAGACCCTTTGCCCTTCCATTCCCCCCAGCACCCCCTGTTTCCTTAGGCCCCACTCCTTCCTGTCCACCCACCCCTACCCCCTCGTCCTCTCCATATCTACCCTTTGCCGCCCCTTTCCCCCGGACACCCCCATGTTCTTCCTGCAAGCGTTTCTTCACCCCCTCCATCAACATCCTCGGAGTCATCGAGTCATGATCGTGCGCATCCAGACACTCCGGACACGCCTTGATCAGCCGAACTATGACATCCGCACTCTCACCCCCGTTCACCCCACCTCCCCTACTCACAGCACAGCAAGCGAGGTGAAGCGGGGTCTGACGGGTGTGGTTTGTCGCCCCCGGGTCCGCCCCCTGACGAAGAAAATATCTCACGATTCCAGCCTGGGGGCGGCGACAGGCAAAGTGAAGGAGAGTGTTGCCGTGCTTGTACGAAACAGCTGACACGTCAATGTTATGTTTTAGGATGTACGCTTTTAGTTTGTGAAGATCGCCGGATTGCGTGAGTTTTTTGAGCTTCTTCCGGCGCTTGGACTCCATTGCGAAGCTCCGAAATTTAGCTAAAAATTAAATATATTTAAATATATTTAAATTTTTTGTTATTAAATATATTAAATTAATTATATTGGTGCCGTAGTCAATCACTGGTAGTTGATCATTACGTATTTATTACATCAATATGAATCAGTCATATTATTAATTTCTTCAAATAATTTTTTTAAACGGAGACTTTGAAAGCATCATTAAAGGACGCTTTAAACAGCTTTATATTCCGAAGGGAATACACCTGATAAGCTCTTGCCATATCTCGAAAAATCGCCTACAGGTTAACAATTCAGCTCAGTCTTGCGTAATTGCGTAATACGTATCATTCAGTATATTTGCAATAGGCTACCGTAGAGTCAATCACTAATAGTAGTCAGTCATTAGACACATTACCGTATGTAATAGTGAATGATAAATTGATGACGTAAAGTCGTCAGGCCTATTTTCAATATATTCTTTTTACAAAAGAACCGTTGTTTATAATATGAATAAACACCAAATTAAATTGTGAACAAGAGCTAGCGGCGACGTTTATCAAATTGAGACACAAAATTTGATTGGTTGCGTAACTGTCAATCATCGCGCGTGAAAATTTATTTCCTTTTCAAATTAGCGTTAGAGCCCCGTTACGGTTAGCAAGTTAATGTTAGGGCTGCGTTATGGTCAGGGTTAGGGATGGAATTAGGGTTAGGGTTTAGGGCTAGTCAAGATTATGAGTTACATTCAAAGTGGGTGTGGTGATGTGAAAGCCAAACTCCTCCGTTAGACGTTTGATGAACAAGCACAGTGGCGCCTGAAAGCTCAAACAAATTAGTCGTTGCACGCCATACTTAATCATATGAAAGGCCTTCCGCAGCGGAATTCTGTTTATAGAATGTTATTTTAGTTTAGGGTTAGTTAGCTCAGGGATAGTTTAGGGTTTGTTTAGGATTAGCTCAGGGTTAGGGCATGATTTTTTATGCTTTAGTTTGTGCAACGACCAATTTGTTTGAGCGAATAGACGCAAGTATCAAGCACCTGCCTCTTGTTTCACTTCTTGTTTTTGTTTTCAGTGTGACTAGACGCAGAATGAGTAGAATTTTTATTTTCAGTAACAAAATTTGCCTGATATATTTATTTGAAATGCTATTGATAACCGAGGCCTTTCCATTGGCCTGCGGCAATTTATGCTTGTTAGGCCTACCAAGTTTATCATCAATCAGGCCTATGTGCCGTAGCTATACAATGTAGGCTAGCTTTGAAACACTTATTCGTCCCTTATCTGATGATCTGACAGAGAAACCAGGCAGTAAAAACATCATTATCGGCTCGTGCATTGAGGAAAAGAGAAACTACATGCCGCCGAACTGCGAACAGTCATGTACATGTACTTATTCCAAAGATGCTTAATGCCTTGGACATTAAGTTTCCGTACAGTTTGTCTTTGACTGGCTGCACGGCGGCTGCAAGGCAGCGGTATTCGCAGCAGATTCCGAGCAATCCAACGCCGGGCAGCGTCACTATCATAGGCTCGCCCAGTCCGCGGACCATCTACTAAGTTGTACAGTATATCATTTCGTAGCCGTTGCCAGACCGCGGTGAGCTGAGAAAAAGTTCAATTTCTCTCTTTTGCTGCTGGTTGAACATGTAAGGTAAAACATTGGATACGTGTGCCATTCTCTGCCATCAAACGGTGAAGTACACGTGTAGGCCCTGTACACTACATGTAGTTCTTCAGGAAATCAATAATCTACCTTTAATTAGATCGACACACGTACACGTAAGCCTGTGCTATAATTATATGCTGTATATGTTTGTATCGTTATCATTTTAGCTTGGGCTACACAAATATATTGCGATAGGCTAAGAAGTTGCGGTCTCAGGCAAACCGAGAATTTTTTTGGCCGGTCCGTGGCACTAAAAAGTTTGAGATGGGCTAGCCAATACAACAGTACTGCATGCTATAAGTAGATTCTCTGTAATCTCGTCGAGGCGGATATGAGATCGACGGCTCCTTGCCGCTGCCGGGCAAGGAGCGGCCCGCGGGCAGGGACGGGACCGCAGGGGGGGCGGACGGGACTTCCGGAGTGGACGGTCGACGTCAATGGAAGGTAGGCTAGGCTACAGCGGTTTTTTGTACGGGCCTTATTACATCCACTCCGCGTACAGCGCGGAGTGGAGGCTGCACGACGAGCTCTCAGAATACACTGCAGTATAACCCTAATTATCGAGCTATGCACTGCACTGACTGAGCCGCTATAGTTAGGCTTTGCTGAACTAGTTTTGTTGAAGTATGCCTGCATAGTATTATGCAGCCTACGCAGCCAAGGATCAGTCTTTAGTGTGGATCTATATAGATCGCGCTATTTTATTTGGGAAGACTGCGGGCTGCTTGTGAGAAATATTTGTTTGAAGAATGACCTGAAGAATTAGGCCAACTAAGCTCTGATTTCGACACAATCTTTTCTTTCAAAAAGCTCACCATCGTCGCTATCACTTTCTCAATTACCAAATGTCGTGCATTAGCCTAGTGACGTAGGCTACATGCTATCGTACGGAGACTAGTCTACACGCGTCACTGCGTGCATAGGCGATACGAAAATAACTGCGCAATAGTTTTTATACAGGCGTTAGGATGAGGCGTGCAATATTTAATTACAGACTTATGACAAACACAAATTGGTTTTATAACTGCGCACGCGTGTAGGCTAGGCTGTACGCATTGTTTGTGCCGTTGATCAGAAAACACTCGTACTTTAAATCCCGCGTGTGCCTGTATAATGATAGTGAGTCCAGTGCGCGGGTATGCGCCACGTTCCCGTGCACGCTTATCGATAAACACGCGCGGATCAGTGGTCTCATTATTGCCCGTCCGCGTAAAATCAAATTCCCCTCGAGACCGCGTCTTCTCGTTAAAATTAAACCACCGCGGGGCGCGCCACGTGTTGGAGGCTTGGAGCGGATTACTACAGCCGTGAAGGCCCGCGATCCATCGACGGCTTAAGGACCGGAACGGAACAGCGTCCCGGGGGTTCGTCCAGCCGGGGGACTCCTGGATGCACGGCTATGGACTGGTTGCTGCCACTGACGGATTCGAAGAGAAGCGTGTATAGCCTCTGCGAGTCCGTAAGTGCCCACTCCCCCCCCCCCCCTTATTCCATGGCGGCGGTTAATTTCTAGCGTGTACGCTAGAACACTGATGGCACTGCTAGTGCATTACGCCCCATTCATTAGTATTACTACACCGCATAATATTCTCCATTTGTGATCCCGTTTTGTGACATAGGCTAGATGTTTAGACGCGACCTTATTTGTGACGTTTGCCCTGCCTGTGGGGCCTGCCACGCGAGAGCACAATTTTAAGTTAATTGTTGGATGGTCTAGACTGTAATACACGAAGCCTATTTTAACGCGACTCTCGAGTATACGGTATCAGCACATACTTGTAAGCGCCGGAGCCATATACCCAGGGTGGGCACGTGCCAACCCACTTTTGAAAGTGGGGGGCACCACGAGGGGCATTAGCGTGAACGTCATCTATCTCATGCGAAACAACGATCTCATTATATAGTTCTATGTGTTGGTGCTCGTTTATCCTCTAGCAGGAGACGATAAATTTGTATTAAATTTTCACGCTATTAAAGCTTAAGACTGGGTGGGCACGTGCCCCCCCCCCAATTTTTTTGAGGGGCACAGTGAAATTGTGGGGAGGGCACCCAAAAATATTTGGCGCTTCGCGAAGATCTTTTTTATGCCCGCCCACTTTTAAAATCCTTCCGGCGCCCCTGCATGGGTACCAGTAAACTTTGCTCAGAGCCAGTATAATGCTATAAATAGCTACCATTGATATCTCGGTGCAAGACGCGAACCACGCAAACTCTGAAATGGAGACGAGACGTTTGATTCATCAATCGTTGACTAGAGGCGGCCTTGCATGCAAGCAATCGTCTTTTTTATATCGAAGAACGAGTTTATCGTCCGATATTATTGATCCGCGTGGGCCTGTGCCTATTGATTCAACGAAACGCAGACGAGTCAATGATTCGAACGAGGAACTACAGACACGAAGCGATGGCGCTTGACTGAGACGCTCGTATAACGTCAGTGGCGCCGGTACGTGGGGGAGGGGGGGGGCAGGTGAGCAGTAATGCCCCCCCCACTCAGCAATGTTGGGGGGTCAAACAATAGTAATTGCCCCCCAGGCTTTGTCCCCCAAACCCTGCACCCCCCAGGAAAGTAAAAATTTTCGTCAGCATCCCCTCTCCCCCGTCGCGCAAGAATCTTTGGCGTGCATGGCCAGATGATAAGGCCAGATGATAGATTGAACTTACTGGACGGACACCACTGATTTTGACAGCTACTCCATTCTACAACTTCCTTCTCTAACTTTGCCCCCCCCCCCTCCAATCACAAAAGCGATTCGGCGCCCCTGTATAATGGGACAGATTGAACAATTTCAAAGGGAAGACCGCGATCCAAGACCACGTCATTTGCGACAGCAGCAGACGCCTGCAGCATAGTAGCTTAATAGCAGGGCTTCGGTAATTGTTGGTGGGGGAGCTTTGAAGTGCTGAGTGATAAATGTTCCCATTTATCGTGTTAGTTGCTAGTTTATTTAATTGAAAATTAAAGGTTGCACATAGAATAATGATGGCACTGTTTCTTTTATGAATGAAGCCGAGTTATTAGTCTATGTCCTGTTAAAACAATGAACGAAAACTGTCGCCAGTGAAGCGAGGAAAAAAGTTTAGCATTATCGATGGTCCACATTGTACATCCTCGTTCTCTCACCCCCCATCCCCCTCCTAATCCAAATGTTTTCGCTCTGACGTCACTACTGCAAATAACCAAAGGCACAAATTATAGTACAAGTCGAAACCTTTATTTTAAGAACCCTTTTTTAGTGGCAGCTGGCTGCAATAACCATGATATCCTATATAACCCATATAATCGATATAATCGATATAATCAATATAACTACATAATCCATTGATCCCCGCCATTATTATTAATTCTTAATCATGAGCTATTGGGGCTGCACGCGCACGCCTAAAGTTCTATTCAATTTTGAGTTTTATTTCAAATAACGTGCGCGAGGGTCTATTCGTCTCGCTCGTGTGATGTGTATACGCGACGCTGCAGGGAGCGCGATAGCCAATTCCGTGCGGGCGTCTGACAATAATTCTGTCAATAATTCAACGTCAGTTTCGTTGAATCCAGCAGTTGTACTTCGTGAGCGATGCACAAAGCAGCGCCGCGAGACGGCGAATCTGATTGGTGGATAATTGACGTATCACAACGAGTCGCGGAATATTTATGAATTTGATGTCAGAATGATCACGAGGCGTACCGAGGATTTTTTAAAGAGTTCCTCATAATTCTGAAATCCGGCATTAGTCCAATTAGCCTAGCTATAGCTTCTAATAATACATATTTCCAAATAATACAAAATAATACAAGTTCTTGACGGAAGTTCCTGACGGGCTCTTCTTGACTGCATGGCGTCGCGCTATAGCGTTCATCGGCAATGGGACACATGCCCACGTCAACGCTCAGAGAAATTTGACTTTCTGGAATAATTTGCAGCCTAGTATATTGACAGC
>JAQIWG010003927.1:0-16955 GCA_034695025.1 Chamaedrilus cognettii | reverse complement strand
ACAATAATAATTGCGCAATAATTATATTCAATCGCTAGGGGGCGTGGCTAGTTGAAGGCGTTCGTTTTGAAGGCTAGCTCGAACGAAAGGTGTACGCGTCACGACAAAACGAAGGCAGCAGTCGGCAAAACTTCCTTCGTTTTGAAGGCTTCCTTCGTTTTGACCGAAAGGTGTAATTTCACCATAAGACCTACGACGTTCTCACCCTGAGACCAGGCGCTGTACTCGCTGGGACGCCCCTGCCGAGCTCTTCCCTCCCCGAATATTCCATGACATCAGTTAACTATACCGTTCGTGAGAACTACATCAACATGAATACCAACCAAATACAAGAAAAGCACACGGTAGCCAAAGTTACATTACACGTTACTTCCAATTCCTATGAGCTCAACAGAGACGTCCACCTTCCAAAGCCCCAGCGTGCGAATGTAAAGAGTTTACCACAGGAACGCCTGACGACGCTCTCCAGCAACCAGCAGCTAGCAGCCAAGCTAGCAGCTGTACTGACAGCTAGCAGCGCTGCTAGGCCTACCGAGAGGTAGTGAAGGAAATTGATCCAAGCGAGGATAATTCCGTCACACATCCCCATAAGGGAACGTTTTTAAAATTGTGCGTTAAATAAATTCGATGATAGATAAATCAAAACACTTTTTGGTTTGTATCTTTAGTCCAATTTGTCACCACTAATTTGAGTGTTTCATTTTAAAATAAAAATTCAGGCACTAATTGGTTAGTATGATCAGCATTATGCTATGAAAAAAACTGCTTCACACTTTTCCTGAACAGCTTCACAAAAAAAAAGTGTGGAGCAACATACACGTAAAACTTCTCCATACTTAGAAAACCTTATTTCCATGCCTGGCTACAAGCATGATCACTATGTCCAACGGATTCCATGGTTAACTTGAATGTTATCAAGCTTTACAACAGTATCCAGTGCTCGCGCTTGGCGGCGCCTGCCGCAGGATCTTAACGAAAAACCAAAAGTTCCAAAACTTAAGACATCGGAGGGACTGTCCCGCATCCCCGTTCAACGGACGTTCTGCACATTTAAAAGAAAAATTTATAGGCTATTTGCTAGCTTAGCGGTGATAACAATCAACGTAAGTTACATATCATCACGTAGGCTGTATTAACGGAATCACGCAATTCCCAGCCCAGTAGGCCTGCTCTCGTTTTATAACGAATTGATTCTTTACATCATAGCCATTTCAAAATGTAAGATAACTCTTTTGATATATGATTACAATCAAAATGACCCCCTTAAATCATGACCCGCCCAGGAAAAATTACGAAAAATGTGACCTTACCCGATCTGGCTTGCAGGTCGACCACTTCTACAACGTATTTGAACTTTTCGCTGCAATAGGTTCGACGGACTTCTCGTTCGATCGTGACTTCGTAAACGTGGTGTGTCCCCCGATTGATTTGAAAATATTCCCCTACTTTCATGTCCCATTGCGCCGCCCTTCCTACGAATACAGCGGGCCTAAACGCGAGAATTAATCAAAAAATTATACGCTTCATGTCAGACTATAAGCCTTTAGCCTGGCAAGCCCGCCGGTATTTATAGGCCTAAGACGGATGATGAGGTTTAAGTCTTATATTGGTATTCACCATCGCCAGTTAACCTCGTGTTGACTCAATCGGCGGATTGAGTGACGTCACGCTGAGCATAAAAAATTGACAACGGTGACTTTCAACTCGCGGATTAACCAACTCGAGGTTAACTCGCAATGGTAAATACCAATATTAAGGAAGATGTAAGCGTAAACATGCATTAGCGAGGTCTGCATGACCAGGATACAAGCGCAGGTTGGCGCAGAGTAGCAGGGCGCAGCTATAAACAGTCTCGCCCATCCCGGCCTATACCTCTAGCCCGCGCAATAGCCTAAAGCTGCCATTCTAGCTGCGGTTTCCTACTTTTGAGATCAGGATTTTTCTCGCAGACTACTAGCTGCTATGGGCGATCCTATATGTAAAAGCCTAGGCTGCACTCTGATATCTCTTCGCTAGCCTTGCATAGATGTCTAACCGCTTTCAGCATTCAGATGGTCCGGGTGATAATTTTTCGAAGGAAGCTAAATTTTGAATTACAAACAGAGTTAATTTGAACACTGTTGAAGCCGGCGTAGAGTTAAGCCTCGTTATTATGAAAGTCGCGTCGTCCTACGCCAGTGCATTTCAAAAAGGTGTGGCTGATACATACAGGCTACAGGACCACAGGCTGCATTTTTAATTTTTTCTTCTGGGCGCCGACTTCTTGGTTCATCTCATCATTAAAAACTCGTGAGCTGGGGGCGGGGGGTGGGGAGGGGGAGGGGTGCTGACACAAATTTTCAAAGCAATTTTTAACATTCATTGAACGTGATTTACCACCAGAACTAGGATGCATAAAATGCACAATATGCAAATTTTGTAGAGACTTGCCGCTAGGCAGCCAAAGGACGCGCGTATTCAACCCAGAGTCATCCACACTCATCCGCACACATCTGTGTTAATCTGCACTCATTTACACTTATCCGCACTCATTTTGCACTCATCTTCACTCATCCGCGCACATGTGTTAATCTGCACCCATCCGCACTCATCTGCACTCACCTACACTCATCTACACTCATCCGCGCTCCTCCAGGCTAATACGCATTCACCCGCACTCATCCTGACTCTTCCGCACGCATAGCCTAACAGGCTATCAGAACTAATCAACTAATCAGAAATTACCCGAAACGCATTTGCACTCATCCACGTTCGTCAGCAATCATATGCACTTATTCGCCCTCATTTCAACTCTTTTGCACCACTCATATGCACTCACTCGCACTTACCGACACTACATGTACAGTTCCATTACGTGCACTAATGACGCACATGTAGTCTACACTGTAACATTAACGTATGCATGATGTACGGTTTGATGAATAACTATAATTGCCTTGTATTGCACAGAACCAGAGTATATATTCTAATTCTCGCTGTGCATTGAACTACTGTCTAGTAGGCCTACAGCCTAAAGTTATAAGATGTTTGCTCAGCGTCATCGTATAGCTAAGTTTAGAGTTTCCCGAGATGAGTCTTTTCCAAGTTTCGGTTTTCACGACCGACGTTATTGGTCAGTGGCTGTTGGGCGACCGGCTGCTAATGTAACACGCAATAGGATTCTCATCGAATCGATGTTAGCCAAGTTAGAATAACATTCCGACAGAATAGCAAACCGTCCAGCTAATATTGATTGGCTCACAGTCACATTCACATTTGGAGTAACATTCGATTTCGTTTACAGTCACATTCACATTCAGAAAAACATTTGATTCCGTCAGTCCAGCAAATAACAATGTCTAGTTCTCTTAGCCTTGACAATCCTATGCCTCTCTAGTTTATTACATTCTGGTTTACGTCAGACCCATACCTCTCTAGCTTATTACATTATGGTTTACTTCATTGCTGTATACTCAGCCTATCGACCGTTCTGTGATTGGCTGGGCCGTGCCATTTAAAAAGTTGTTGTTGTAGTACTTAGATCGCGCATAATACGATGATAATACTGCAGAACTCAGCGTTAGAAAAAAGTAATTTTTTAGCAAAAAAAATGTTGATTAGGATTATAGTTAATAATTGTGATTGGCTGTGTGTAGGTCATGACCCTGTGGCCTGTCAATCAAGTTGTTGACGGATAGCAATTTTTTGGATTATGTCAATAAATTTCGAAATTGTAATAAAGCTTTGCAAAGAGAGTTTGTTCGCTGTTTTTGGTAATATTTACGAACACTCATTCTCAAGTGTTATAGTGCCAAATTGTTGATCAGTCGATTTGTTATTCGCATTTTAACTGTTTACAGTTTCCTGCTAAATACGTTAAAATTTATTTAATTAAAACTTGAGCACGTGCTTTGCATTCGGTACGATAACCGTAAGCTTTTTTGGTTATTGTTGAAAATAGCTATTGCGGTAGATTGATGCAGTAACTGATGCTGACATGTGCTTGATGCCTTTACTAGAGTCCGGCCTGCTTTTACGGCTTTGACTTCCTTAGAGTCAGTTCTGTGGAACTGGCAGTATGGGTTTGTACAGCACGGGATGGCCGTAGCCGATTCGGTGTTCCTCCAGTTTGTCTGGTTAAATTCGCTAAGCTGTTTACTGTATACCCTATATAATATTCACAGGTATATCAAATTATTTTAATTTGGGGATAGGGTTTCAAAATATTTAAACCGCTTCACAAAATTTTGTCCGGTTTTTTGACAAAAAAAATATTTAATGGTAAAATGGTAAGCCGTCAGAGCAGCCGTCGAAGTCATGTGACAAATGCTAGTTTAGACCATTTTATTATTATTTTATATCGCTTTAAAAAATGCTGAAATAAAATGTAGCAGGCTGACTAATGACCACATATATCTGTATTGTGTGTTTGGTTAATTTTGTATTAACATTAACATGGGACTCAATATTGCACAAATAATAATACCGTACTCAATCGTTCTGAAAAAATAAAACAGACAATTTACACGAGTCTAGTACTGTACATTTTGATAACCGTTGAAAATTTCATAAAGTTAATGGACTCAATACTGAGGGATCTGCGCGAATCATCGCTGCTCATTTTGTTGACTGCACCAGAAATAACAAACAAACACATACATACAATAACTGAACACACCTTGTGTTGCAACTTGATCGAGAACAGCTGTCATATATACGTTCACTTCTCTGTCGCCAGGGAGATTTGTATTACACTGGTCGATGTTGTGATCAGCCCACCTCGATTTCGAAATTTGATGAATGTCATATTGGTGTCAGTTGATTCGTTGTTGTTGATAAGAGCATCGATGCATTGTGGACATTTCGGCAACCGGACACACATTTTTGTGGCGTATCCTGCAATGTATGGCACAACAACCTGTTTGTATTTACTCAATATCTGCATGTTAGGAGCATAGCAGTAGACGTGCTTAGTTGCTTCTGGATTCAGTCGTTCCTCTATATCGTACCTTTTTACTAACGATATATCTAACATTCCAGTCTGCTTGTGTTTGTCGAAGATTGCGTGAAGAATTGTTGTCTGATCGCGGATCTGACAGTTACCGTTTGCAGCCGCTCTCTGGTGCTTGCTAAGAAGAAGCTTGTAAGCAGCTTCAAATAGTCCAACATTTGGATTGTTGTTTTATCCTCCGGCACTACGCACTACTTCAAAAAATAACTCCAGATAGTCTTGGCTGATCTAGTAAGTTAGAACGTATTGCAGAGTTTGTGGCACGAGATTGACACATATAAAGCAGATGCTTTTAATGTCTTCAAGCAAACCAATAAATGGAGTTTTTCGCCGTGTTGGATGTAAGGGAGTATTATTATTATCTTCCAGGCTCAATATTTAGTCGTAGGCTTCATTCAGAAATGGTCGCCAGATATTTTCTGTTTGTGGATGTAATGGTGCTTTAAATTTATTCCCGAATTGATTCCTTGATTTTAGGATGCCAAACAAATGATCTTATAGTCGAATAAATGCTACTGTGGCTTCACTTCCTTTGAAGTCTTTGAGTTCCCAAACATTGTTGTACTGGTCCATGGCTTTGGCGACACTGCAGCTCAATGTTTGCACTGCTAAATTGACTTTCATTTTCTGCTTGTCCCAATTAATATGTGAAGACTTCAGTATATTGGCCAAGTGCAATCCTTTCTTTTCTTGAAATTCGTTCAGTGCTTTGAAGTATGACCAATTGATCTTATTGCCTAGCTTGTCTGTCAGTGTGCCAGTTGAGGCCAGGCAGTTGCGTACCAGCTTTATCATGTGACAAGCATCCAGGATCGCACAGATTCTGGCCGATGGATTTCGTGTGGAAATGTTGGCTGCAAGTTCGGTAGCGTCAGGTCAGCGCCCAATTCAGTCAGCATATTGAAATCGCAGGATGGCCCATCGCAGGTTATTGATATTATTTTCACACCTATTTCATGTAATCTGTGTAGACCTTGCTCCACGATATTGGCTCATTCTGTACCCGAAAAACCATTTACTATAAGATATCCAAGGGGCACCTTCCAGTGACCATTGAATGCAATAGCCATTAGTACCAGCGCTTCCGTAGCAACTGGCGTTGCATCATCAACCGTCATACCAGATCCCGCATCCACGTAACCCTTAAACTGACTGCTGTTCCATTGCACATGCTTTCTGATGGACATTTCATCCAGAATCAGTGCGCATACTACATCCTTGCCTTCAGTTAGTCGTCTTTCACTCTCATGTCAAGGGCTGTGAAGGCCTCCATGGCAAATCCTGGCCTGCCGTCAATACAACTATACCAACGACGTTTGATTGAAGGACGGGGAAGAGCTAGCTGAAAAGTTTTGCGAACAAATTCATATGCCTTGTTGGAATAGAATTGCAGAGTCAGTGAGAACGAGCGAAGGGCTGGTGGGTAGGATCTTCGAGTTGGATTTTTACCCTTCTGAATGATTATTCTTCGCATTATCTCAGATGTGCAATCCTCGAATGTTGTTTCCAGCAATTTCGCGCATGATGTTGAAACGAGTCTCTTTTCCTTCAGATCCTTCACAACACAGGACAAAGGTTTAACTTTTTTCCTTAATCTCTGAGATTTCTGCTTGCTTACTTTCAATTTTTTTTTCAATTCTTGAAATCGTTCTTGCAGACGTCAATTTTGAGTTTGTGGGCTGTATTTCATTGAATACTGATGATCCAGTAAAGTTTTATGTGTTATGGTGTTGGAGGCTATGCTTTGCTTACCCTTCTTTTTCAGAGGTGGGTACAAGGAAGATGTCTTCATGCCAGTGTCAACGACGCATAGAGGGGCAGGGTGTTTGTTTTGACCGACCTCATTCAGGTATCTATCACTAGCCTCTGTCTGTGATTGGACGCCGTGCTGAGTCAGGTGACTACCGACCTCATTCAGATATCTATCACTATCGGCAGTCTGTGATTGGACGCCGTGCCGAGTCAGGTGACCGTACTCGTGTAGGTAGCGAATACTGGCAGAAGCTGTCTGTCGTCTAATAAAATGAAGTCCACGGTGCTAACGCTGACAACTGCTGCTGTTGTTTGTTTCAACGGAACCCGGTTTGAGTATGCTTGGAATTGCATTGAGTCGCAATCGTACGCACACTTCGAAGGAAGAGTCATCGAAGTGATTCGAACAGATTGGACTATCTTGAGGTAGATCTTCTGATAGCCGATATTCCTCTTCCCTTTCTGGATCACGGAGAAGTCTGTTAATGACAAAACAGACTAATGAAAATTTTATCACTTTCTTGCACCTGTTTTAGTATAATTGCATGAAAACAATTTTTTTTTCATATGAATATTAGGTTCATGTTTATATGAGGCGCTGTGGTGAAGTGGTTAAGGCGATGGGCAACTATGAAACCATGCAACCATTCAGCAAGGCTGTTGAACACACAAGTGTCGTTAACTGATAATCGTCATCCAGGGTAAATTATTAATCCGGTTGGAGACAGGAAGGGCATCCTTCCATAGAAAGCCATTTCCAATTTAAACGTCTAATCTGTGTCAACATGAACATGGCGTTACAGGCTTGCGCATGAGAATAGACGTCAAAAACGATGATGATTATTATTGTTATTATACTTCCGAAATTGGATGTAAAAATGATTATTTATTATAATTTTTACGCTATGTAAACATGAGGTAAAAGGAACATTGAAGCAATATTCGCAGAAAAATCGCAGAATTTCTTGTCAGTAGATCTTTTAAATTATAATTTAAGAATTTAATGTCTTTGTTATCTACCTGTACTGTTGTTGAAGCTATATGAGCTGGATGGGCGGCCGGCCCATATATTGATATTTAGATCCGTATGCTAATATTTTAGGCCTACGCCTATATAAATATTTTCTACCATCAACCGTTTCACAGACGAGAACCAGGAACATGCTGCGCTATAACATGTTGTAGAACACGCTTTTACATGCGCCATGCAATGATTTGCGGAAAAAATGGACATTTAAGCAAGCCGCTGAATATAGCAATAATTTGATTAATCAATATTATGCCAAATTTGTTAAATTGAGCTTAAAAAACTTTTATTTTTTCATGGTGGACATCCAATGTTTTACAAGTTATTAACAAGTGTTTTGTCAAATTGTTATCAGCGCAATCAAGTCCTTTCCGGGTGAATTATCAGGGGCCCAGACCGATTGTACTCTCAACACCTGAAGGACTTGGCGAAGACGCAGGTGAGGGGCTCCATCAGCCTCACTGACGAAACCCGTCAACTTTGTTCTCGCTGACTAAGTGCTCTACGATGGCTGAATGAAAGAAGGTTCCCGTAGCGACGGCCTCAGAGTTTGGGCCCGTCGCCATCGAAGTGATGGGCGCCAGGTATTGTGATGATGCCAAGCAGTGGCGGTGCAAGGTGTTTGTGAATGAGTGAGCAAAGGGAGGGCAAATAAAAAAGGGAAAGGATGCTAACCGATCTTTTTTCTCATGATAGAGGCTAACGGCTGGTTGCTCGATCGCGATTTTAGTGTGATTTATGTGCGATTTAATGACGTAGTCCTGACGAAATTTGTTTGGATGTTCAACACTACAACGATTAACTCTTAGTCAACGATTAATTGCAATAAATTAATCTTAGTTACGCAGCTGAACCAACTACCTGTCTTTTTTCCGTCGTAGGTTATTTATGCAAAATTCTTTTGTGGCTTGTCAATAAGGTTTTTAAAAAAAAAAAAAATCAATCTTCATTGCGTTAATAATACAAATAAAATACAGTTCGATGCTAGGCAAAAATAATATGGTTATTGGTGTAATGTTATTTGGGTGTGTAAGTTAAGTATTAATGCGAGTGTTCGCTGTTACATTCAAATTGTTAAGGTATATAGACTGAAATGAATTTGATTATTGAATTGTCGAGATATGCTGGTGCTGGCACCAAGAAGTAGGCTACATTTCACAATAAATAATGTACATATGTTCATAATATACATGCAATAATGTACATGTATGTCAATGTACAATAAATTTGCAACGTTACATCATATATAAAAAAATGACATTTTGAGTGTTATTCATTGCTCGTTTATAGCTGGTCTGTTCTGCTGAAAAGGAGGAAGGGAAAAAGTTTGAGCTGTGGAAAAAAACGTAAATGTTGTGGAAGCTTTTCCCGTCTTAAAAATTGATGCCTCCAATTAAAAACTGTCACGGTGCGGCACTGGTGGAGAACGCTCCCCTTGGGTCCCCTTCTGAATATAGTGATGTGTAGATCCAATGTATTGTATCAATGTAGGGGGCAATATCATCTGAGCATGCAGAACTTGTCAATAACCTTGAGTCTATGAAGTATAAACCATTTTTACCCATCTTTGTTCTTACCTGTAAATAGTTACGTTCGCTTGGTGCGTCGTTGATTGACTGCAATTGTGATTTTGGCATCTAGCTAGCAAACAACGAGGCATTTGACCCTTAAATTATATAATCTTGATTCTTATGAAGTATGTCCAAGAGCCTCAAAAGTGAGAAATATGTAATCTAGTTGAAAATTGAGCTTAAATTTCATTTTTCCACAAAGTTAGGCTCATTAGAAAACAAGAATTGACTTCAAGCCTGTATTTTTTGTACTGAGAGATTGATGATCGTCTGCTTTGACGTGACTAGATAAATTACAGGAAATCTTGAGGAAATCTAATTGTAAAATAATAACTGCTTTTACAACAAATTATTAAAATTTTGGCAATAATAGGTTTTACTTTTTGCTATTTTAAATCTCATGAAGGAAACTACGGCATGAGAAATGCACTAGTTTACTCACTCGCTCACTAGTTTAACACTCGTTAAATTCACGCCAAAAAAGTAGCCCTTCCAGAATAGCATTGCTAATAAAAATTTGGTAAGCGTCATTTTTAGCCCGTAACCAGACTTGGGTCTAGAACTGCAGCAAATAGATTAGAGCAAATAAATTTGAATACCCATCCTCAGCTTCAACCGCAAGCCTTAGCCCTAGCCCTCAAGTCAACCGTAAATGAGCCCAAATCCAATCTTGGACCTAACCCAAACCCTTGAAAAAGCGTATCTGACCCATATTTTCCCTAATCTCCTCACCCACGTTTTGAGTATTATTCTTTGCAGCATTTCTAGACAAAACACAGACCCACTCCAGGGCATAGGGTCTAACTTGACTTGTTACTAACCACAGCTTACTTACAAATAAGATATTTATTTTGTAGAAGACAAAGTAAAACGTGATAATTAACGGTCAATTAAATTTGCTTAAATAAAGAATCACATCAAAAATACTACACAATATCGGACAATAAATCACAAGCCTGTAGTAGACAATGCCTACAAAAAAACAGCTAGGTAGCCAAGTGTTCAGTCAGCGCTCCCCCAAACGTCATCCCCGAAGATGCCTCGGATGGCCATAGCATTTTCTCGCTGAATGGCGATACTCAGGCGCTGCCTAAGAAAGGCCGTCGATCGCAGCTCCCCCGTGAGCGCCGCCATCCTCGATCCCAGCTCGGTCGAAAGCCTCAGCGCTTCAGGTCCTCATGCTCCAAAAGTTTCAACCGCAACCGGAACAAATGAATACTCTTGAGAGAGTTTCGCGTACTTGATGCGCTTCCGGGACTCTGCCTCTGCAGCCGCTGACTCTGCCGCCAAGGAATATTATCTTGAGTGCGAGGGAGCCAGGGTGTCTGAGCATGTGAAATCCCAAAGAAGGCATTTGCTATGGAAAACGGGAATCAGTGTAGCGCCATCCGGGCTTTTCCCGTCCCTGCGGAGCAGATGAGCTGGTTCAAGATCGATTGGAATGCTGAGGCTGCAAATTAATTACAAATTAATTCTGACAGCATTATTATCCTCATAGGACGTAGATCCCAGCGTTTCATCGTTATAAAAACGTAGTTTAGGATTAATTTGAAGTTTATGACCAATAATAGGCCTACACTGATAAATGCTAATTTAAATTTACTTGTAATATCAAATTCACGGCTGTAATTGCAATCTTTCGTATACTTATGGTTTTCAATAAAAGTTGCTCTTTGTCTGATTACTGCGAGCCAACACTGTTACTAGTCGCTTGCTATTCAGATTAAAAATTCAATTCAAATTAGTTCAATGAATATATTTGCAATGATTTTTTTACGAATACCGTCTTTTTGGCATTAAACAAACATTTTTATTTTATTTATGTTATCAGCATGTTGTGATAATAAATTCTGAATATTTTCAGATTTTGCAAAGCTTAAAATTAAACTTTCATAATTACGTCTATCCTAATTACAATAACAAGACAATAATATTGAACAATAACAATTACTTTATTTCAAAAATCTTTTGTTGGGAGTGGCTTGGACCACGGTCCAAGCCCCGCCCCCGTTTTCACCGTCAACTGATGCTTCATTTTATACCAATGAGTGACACCCCTTGTTTTAGACTCTAGCAGTCCAGACCACTGACCTGCATAATATAACTTGGATGTAACATTGATGATTGGCTATTGTTGGCTAGAATGCACCTTCATGTAATGCACATGTTTAGCCTGTACGTAGCCTGGCTAGTGCCAAACCTCTGACACTAAAATGATTAATGATAATTAACAATAGTATTTTCAAAATAGCCTATGGTACAAATATATAGATTTAATTCATTCCAAATCATGCACAGCCTTATAATAGGAGCACAGGCCTATGCCAGCGCAAGTAACAATGATAACACGATGACAAAGCCAATGAATTAATATTGTTCAAAATTGCGTTAGGGTTAGAATTAAAATATGTTCGAAAAAAAATCAAAAAACAGGCTGCAGCGAGCACAAGCCGTGGTGTGTAACTCTGTGCAAGGACGCTGATTAGGCTGCAGCGAGCATAAGCCGTGGTGTGTAACTCTGTGCAAGGACGCTGACCAGGCTGCAGCGAGCACACGCCGCGGTCACGATGCGTGCGCTGAGAGCGACTGCTGCGTGCTGCGTGCTAACGCTTTGCTGCGCTCATTTTATCACTCACGACGTAACGGTAATGAGCGCGATGCGTGAGACGTGCGTGGACGATGCGTGAGACCTGAAAATTAGCAACCTGACCCTCAAGCTGACGGGCCTCTACACCTGCAGGACAAGCAGACCAACACGAGCGCTACCGCAACAGTCGTCGTTGAGATGGGTAAGGTTTCTTACTAATATTTGAATTCTGATTCTAAATGCTTCATCTGCTAAAGGTCATCTATTATTGCTGAATAAATGTCATCTGCGGTGACAGCCATTAATCTAAAGTAAGAAATTTACAAATTATTGTTAGTGCTGATAGAATTGTATTGTAGAGAGCGAGTGACGAGCAATTGATAAGTTTTTTGAACAGACTGCGGTAAGATTTTGCTTCGACAGATTGTCCTTCGGAGTGGGTCTTCCTGCCGGGCGCTCTCGGCTGGTACCAGGTGCTGGTGACTCCGCCCGTCGACTGGGAGACTGGGCGCACGAGCTGCGCTGCGCTCGAGCCGAGCGCTCGCGCCGCCGTCGTGACAAACAGTGACCAGAAAGCCGCCATTAGGGACATCATGCATAGGCCTAATTCGAGTAAAGCTTGCGGATATCTGTTTGAAGCTAAACAGTTCGGATGTGCAAATTTAAATGTAAACTTACTCAGAATCAGATTGCGCTGCATCATAGCAGAGTGCAGTGTAATTTTAAGCGGACTTTTGAGTCCTGTTCAATTTTTTTTGGGTTGCTTAAATATCATTTTATGAAAAATTCCCGATATTTGAACTTGCTGACTTGCTCAATTTTCGTTACTTCTATGACAATAGTAATAGCTCCTCAATTTTTGGATATTTCTATGACCTTAGTTTTCTTCGAGTTTATCTTTATGCTATATGTTTATGCTACATCATTTAATTTACCCAGCATCAATTGCAACCCTTTTTCAGTGTTTGCAACTATTCCTTGATCGTCTGCAAATCAAATGTCTTTCCACTGATTCCCACTTTGATCCCTTCTTCCACACTCTCCACTGCCTATTCCATCCTCTACTCTGCGTACGGTGAGAACAATAGCGGAGATAACAAACATTTTTGTCTCACTCCTCTCCCTATTATTCCCGGCTCTGTGTAACTATTATTTACTTTTACAATGGCTTTTTGATTCATATACAACTCTCCCACCATTCTGCGATCCCTCCAGTCTACTGTTATTCGTTTCAAAATGTTTATCATTCTCATTCAGTTTACTCTTAAACCTTTTCAAGCCTTTTTTGGAGTGCTTACAAGTTGTTGTGCTCCTTCGAAATTTTTTATAATTTGCTTATAAGTTACAAGAGTTTTCTTTCGTGATTCATATATATTTTTCTCTTTTGAAGTAATTGTTCCACCTGGTTGACCTTTCCTTAATTTTCGACCATGTCTTCTATTTTCTGTTTTTATATTTTCAAGAACTGCTTCAAATGCTTTGTTTCTAAAAGCCATACTGAGTAATTCGAAACTCATATCTTGTAAATTTTCTTAACTCGTTTCGTTTAAGCGTGCATCTAAATCAACTTCAAATGTTTCCGGTGATGCAACCGGAGGTGCTGGCAATTCTTGTTGATAAAATGATTGCTGTACTAACATATCCACTTGATCATTTCTTCGCTGCATTTCTCTTGCAAGGGGTAACAGAGCGTTAGTCATAGCCGTGGCATTAACATCTTGCCCATCTTTGATTGCTTTTACTGTTTGTTGTTAAGTGTCAATAGAAAGTTTAAATATTTTCGTTTGTTCTCTGAATAAGTCTTGATCACCTGTTCGCTCCGCCTAAAACCTGTCTTTCAATGTTTCCTTTACTCTCTTATATTCATCTATGTTTTAATTGGTTGCAGTGTATACTATAGTATATAGTATACTAAAAATTATTATTTTCAATTTTTATATTTTTGTGGAGTATAAATTAGATTGTAATTAGACCAATATCTTCCGAAATAAGCATAATTTTATATATTTTTTGCAACACATCCATGCGTTTTGTTTCACGCACTATCACAAAAACGTTTAAATTCTTTGAAGTCCATGTATCCCGAGATATGAGCTTCATAAAAATATTTTAGTGTCTTCTGATCTTGTTTGAATAGTATGAACATGTTTTCATTTACTCTAATGCAATGTTTCGCAATTTTATGAAGAGATTGACATAAATAAAAGACGTTGACATTATTATGTCTTCCTCTGCCAAAATAATATTTCATTACAGTTTAAGCAGCATTTATAACGTCATCAAAAATCATTATATGATTTTTGGTTTTATCAAATTCCGATGGATTTTTAGTTTCACCATCACCGTCTAAGTAGTGAGCTATTTTAACAGACTGACTTGTTTTATATTTAATAAATTTCTCCAAATTTCCATAATATCCTCTTAAGTATTCGTAAGCTGGCTGATGAAGGATTGAACTATAGATATAAACATCTCTAAAATATAAGAGTTTCTCCATTTTAAGCAAGTGGATCATAGCGTTTGTCTTACCTGACTCAGTTAAACCTGCTATAACACTAAATATATACTTTGGAAAGATGGGAGCATGCCTATTTTTACACTCTGGCAGATTGAACTCTTTACTATAATCGGGAATCTCCATATATATTTTAAGATAATAATATTATATTACTAAATTTAATGACAGAATATCATATGCATAGATTAACTCTTTCTGAGACCCAAGTAAATAAGATTACAAGTGCTGCCAAGAAGCGTGATTCAACCAAGATTAGATTTGCTCATAATAACCTACATGGCAATCACACGCTATCACTTACTGAAATGCAGATTGCACAAATTAATAGAACTGCAAAGGTAAATAAGGACGTTGATTTAAAACTATCTGCATCACAACTTGAACATTTGGAAAAAACTGGAGGCTTTTTGCCACTACTCGCTCTGCTACCAGCAATATTTGGTGGGCTTGGAGCCGCTGGGGAATTAGCTGGTGGAATTGCTAGTGCCGTTTCTTCAGCAAAAAATGCTTAAGCCGCTAGAGCTGCTCAAGTTGAAACGGAAGGACATAATAGAGAAGTTGAAGCGCAATTACAAACTAGGGCCGGTATTGTCTCTGATGCTGTTGGTAAAGTACCAATTATTTGTAATTATTTGAAGCCCTTGTTAAAAAGATAGGTCTCGGAGTTGGTGATTGTAATACAATTATAAATGGCGGTTGCGTTTGTCTGGGGAAAACAGGAAAAGGATTATATCTGGAACTTTATGAAGGAGGACTTTATATCGGGCCTGCGGTGCAGCCACCACCACAAGGCAGCGGGTTATTTGTAGGGCCTCAAAGATGACTATTTAAGGACTTCATTAAGGAATTCAAAGCGATTCAACCATTGAGTAATTTTCAAATAATTGAGAAATGCAAGGAGTTAAAATTAGAAACTTTAAAGGTGTTTTTATAAGAGACGAGATAGGAACTAAAAAAGCCACAAAAAATGAATGCATGGTAGTCAATATCGATCACAGCAGTAATGAAGGCACGCACTGGACTTGCTTATTTATTAAAAATGGAGTTAGTTTCTATTTTGATCCGTACGGATTCGGGCAGACATTAGAAGTTAAGGCATATTGTGAAGAGCCTAAATATTACAATTCGCATCCGATACAAAAAATGAATGAAATTATTTGCGGTCACTATTGTATTTATGTTCTATATAGATTGAGTAATGGCTATGATTTCTATGATGTTTGTGATGAATTGCTCGAGGTCGAACCACCACAGGTATTGTATAGATATAGTAATTAATAAATTGTAAATATATATATAACATTGTATATAATGAGTGTTAATAAATTTGGAGCAAGCGGAGGTAATGTCCCATCTGGTGGCACGGTGGATAAAAAATATGTCGATCAAAAATTTATAACGTTGAGTAGCAATTTAGCTACAAATGTTAAGAAATCATCTGTTGATGACGAAATTGCTGTACTTATTAGTAGTATGTCAGCTAAAATAAATCAAATGGCTGATAAATCATATGTTGATCAACAACTTTCAATGGCTAATACGAGACATTAAAAAAATAGTGTTGATTGTGTATCAGAACTATTTAGTAGGGCGTGTCAATTTTGAGGGCAAAATGCTAATTATTTTAATTCCGAGAATGACTAGTGACAAAAGTATGTAGTTTTGCATGCTGAATCAGAATCTAACTTCAGATTTTAAATAAATGATGTCCTAGCTAGATCAATTTACAAGTAAAGTTTTCTACAGTTACGCATAATCGTGTACAGTTATAACTGCAGCATGCAAACATTTTAACCCGCATTTAACTAAATATTTAAGCATACAGTGCTACATACGAAGTCAGTTTATTGAAACCTTGTATTAAAATCCACCAGTGACACCATATCTTGCTTGCTTCTGTTTTTATTCATAAGTTCTCGGCTGATCATCTGACCCCGAATGTAACACTCCCGTCTCTCGTGGCTGTAGACATGACAAGCAGCCTCAGTTGTCATCTTGACACATCTTTCTACTGACTGGGTGTGTGATGGCCAGTCAGGAACCACCATTGGCTTGTTCACCAACATCTTGACAGCTGCTGTTGTTAGTGAACAGGTGAGAGGGGGTTCAAAAACTGCAGAGCTCCAGTCAATTAGCTGAGAGAGAGAAGTTGCTTCAATGTTGATGAATGGTGTCTTCCTTGGCCTGACACTTCTGTCTCCTAACTGAATTGTTTCATCTCCTTCACCTCTGACATGCAGTATCTTCTCCACAGCATCTCTTCTCTCATGCTCTTCCTCGCTGCACAACATGGCTTGCAGCACAGACTCGCTGAAACCATACCATGCAGACCGCCTCACAGTGGGCATGACAATTCTCTTAACCTCTTCACATTGTTCATTTAACAGTTGTAGCTGAAAGAGAAGATGTTTGGGTCCCTGTGTCCACTTGCTATTTATCTTGATGTTGAACCAGTTTACCATATAGACTCCAACACAGAACTCTACTATAATCTTCAAATTCGTAAAATC
>JAQIWG010003926.1:0-16956 GCA_034695025.1 Chamaedrilus cognettii | reverse complement strand
TTTACAAGAACTTTCATAACTTTGGAACGCATTCATGTTTTCGTTTGAAATTTGGGGACCTTGTGTTAAATTATCTCAGCTACAATCAATGAAAATTTCAAGGAAATATATTTACTTTTGGTCGAGTTATCGCGAATTCGCTAGGGGGTTGTTTTTTTATGCCCCACTCTGTATATATGTAGCCTTACAAATAGGCCTACAGTATACGTGCACGGCAAGAATTAATCCAGGATTTTATAATTGGGGGGTGCGAGAGATTTCAAGAGGGGGGGGGGGGGGGTTGTCATCAAAAGTAATTATACAAATATGGCCTAAAGCAGGGATGCAAATGTGGGCGGCAACTGAAATTTACCTGCAGGTGCAATATACTGTCGCTGCAACTTTCCCCTCGTCGAGAAGAGATGCATCGTAAACGGGTGGGGTAGGGCGGAGCGGAGGGGGGCAGTGGTGTTAGTTAAAGGGGGCCGGAACGCACCGGAACGCCGCTCCGGGGCCCATTTTATTTAGAAAATGGCGTTCCGGGGGCCAATAATGTGGACATATGCGCCGTAACGCTATGACGACACAGTTCCCGGCTCCAGACTGTAATAAACACTGTTTCGAAGAACATCCAATCTTTGTTTACAGTACAAACTTAAAAGTACAGTAACTGAAAACCACTGAACCAGGCGCAATCTATTACAATAATCTCTCTGGAAATATCTCTAGATGCTTGGCATTGATTTGGTTGGTGTGTACTTTATGTTTTTGCCTGCACGAAGTGCTGTTGCCTCTATTGTCGTTTGGTTCATTAAAAAAAACGTTATTAAAGTTTAGTTTTTAAAACTTAAGTTCATTTGTCAGTCTTCTGAACTGATAATTTGACAAACAATGGTTAGACTGAGTGGAGCACAAAAACGAAACCGATTATGTTTCGAATGTGTCAAAAGTTGTTACTGTTGCATACTATTTCATATTAGTTTTGCCTTTCTGGTAGTGAAGTTTTTCTGATGTGGAAATGGTGCTGCTACTGCTGCATTGTTTTATTTTATTGTGAAAACTAGCGTTGAACTTCAACTATAAACTTGACAGGCGTACAAGTTTCGTTAGCTTTGAAAATGACGCGATTCTTAGTAGAGAGCCTGATAATGTTACTTTTGTCTTATGGATGGCTTTTGATATTAAATTCGTACTAATAGCGTATTGAAAACTTGTTTCAATCCTCTACTCTTTCGTAGATAGCTGTTTTTATAAATTTTTAATACATTGACACTCGGGGCTGTTACACTGTACAATCACGTCCAGTGTCAAGTCAAAATCTCATTGGTAATGAATGCCACTCCCTCTTCTGCTATCCGTCCCGAGAAACAAATTCTGTTCCCTTAAATCATCAAACCCATTGAGAATTTTGAAGTCATGATTTATTTTTTTCAGTGTAAAATGATTAAACATCTAGGGGGCCCATCACTCTCTGGCGTCCAGGGGCCCTTCCTTTTACACTTTAACCACTGGAGGGTGGGGTGCTAACACTGGGGGTACGTGTTTCAACGCAAATTTATAATTTTTAGGGGGGTGAAGCTCAAAAACTGGGGCTGGGGGGTTGTGTGGGTGTGGGGGGTATTGGATAAATTCCTGCAGGTATGCGTGTGTCGGTCTAGACTTCGGTAAAAATTTGTCACGCCGGGCAGACTCGTTTCAAATCGGCGAAGCGCTGTGCATGGTATAGCGGACCTAGTGGTTAAGGCATCGAAAGCGAGTCTCACAGAGACCTGGGTTCAAGTCCAGACGTCGCGGTGTCAACTGCTAACATCGTGCCCTGTAAGTATTGGTTTGGCTAGCGTCAGGAAGTGCATCCGGCCGCAACACTCAGCTTCAGCAGTCTTCATCAGGGCGCTATAATAGCTACGTGTATCCACTGTACATATACATGCCGTTTAATCCGTGTCAAAACATGGGCGTTAACAGAATGGCCGGGAAGAGGGCATTAGGCCTCGATTTTAGTAGTTAGTGCAATTGCAGTCTTTAGCGCCTCATCCACATTTTTGGTTCTAAATCCATGTCATTAATGTCGTGAGTTTTAATATCATGTTGATGGCATATTGTATACATAAAGTATCGTCACCTACTTTTGAGAATTTTATGCTGGAATGCAATTCAATTGGCTTAGCCTAGTGTTTTCTGCTTATCTGCTAGATAATGTACATGGAGGCCCTCTTGTTGTGGAAAGTAGGCTGTTTCGTATTCTGGTATGTTGCTTCGCTCATCTTCCTATCCACAGAAATCTGAAGCTATAGAGCCCCAATGCATTAGCTGCACAATGCTGGAGAAGGATCTTTTAACCAAAACGGAAATTGATTTGAATTATGGGTAATCGTTGCTAATTATTCTGATTGGATATAAAACGGTCACGACCCTGTCGATCAATAGTTGATGGTTGGTCCGTAGGCCAAGCCCCGCCCCCGATATCTCCATACGTGCCTCGATATACAGCATGTAGTAATCCCCCTTTGTCTTATTATGCATATGACTGATGTCATGTTTATTAATCGCAGGCCTCATAGGCGTGGCTTGATTCGGGCCGCTAGGCTGCACTATGGGCTCCACAGTAAATAATAAAGGCTTGCCGGCTGCCAGGTGACTAGATATGCTAGAAAGTGCCAGAAAACCGCGCAGCCCCAGAATGCATCGCGGCCGCCGGGCCAAAACGAAATCGAAACTGCTCTCAATTAATCACTACAGTGCAGGCTACAGCAGTACTATCAGCTGTTTCCTGAAAAACTAGACTAGAGCGCACCACAGCATGATTTTCGCGAAAGTAAATTTTTGCGAAACACTCCGGCATATCTTGAGATACAGGCTCGGCTGCTAATTCTGGGTTTTTGTGAAAACTGATAGGGATACTGAAGCGATAAATAAGAATATTTTTATTATCGAGTCGAAAGGAGTAGGCCTATAAATGAGGTACGCGCACCCACATACTTCGTTTTGGATTGAGTTGACGTAGGCGTGAACTGAATCGTGGCTGAGTCGTATTGTGTCGGGAAAGATATGTCGCACGAGCATTGTAATTTGTAAGGGTTAGTGGTAAAGGTCAACAGTTGAACGTGACGTACGGTCACATACCCACACCTATCCCGCATTACGGTAATTTAACAGTACGAATAGATTCTTTACCAGTTGCTTTCATAATTTTAATAATCTGGTTCGCGGTGGATTTAAAATTAAGCCTGGAAGATATCGGTCTAAATGTATACATGTAAATCGTGTCTTGTTTCTAGCAACAATGCCGACCTACATGTAGGCTATAATGTTTTGGAACGGTGTTGAACGTTAGTCCGCGCTTTCATCTTTAGTCGTAATCATTGTTGTCCCGTGGGTAGAAGTTAAGCCTAGACGTTTTTGCATTATATTATAAGACTGTGAAAACAACGATTCGGGTTATGTACCCGTTTGCTATCGATTTATAAATCTGTTGTTTAAGATATGAGGCTTATAACAGCTTATGATTTGCTTGTGCCATACTATTATTGCCGGCTCAGTACGTTTTTTATTTATTTTGGTTAAATCCTCAAACTCATTTAAATGAAAGACTGACTCTCTTTAATAGAGTATCTTGTACAATAATAGATACAGATACCCGCGATCTGTATGGCCTCACTACGGTAACAGTAATTGCGGTACGGTAAATATTGTATCTAGCATGCAATTTCAGTCGACGGTGATGAAACTTGCAGCAACAAAAACACTGTCTTTCGGTACATAGGGCAATCTAAGGTCAGATCACAACACTGCATGCGAGCATGCACAGCCGTGAGAATTAATAGGAAGGGAAGCAGTGAATGCTTTGCTACGCGCACAGGTCGATGTCTATATCACTGTTCGAGCAGTGTTAAATTCAAGTGTTTTGCATTCTGACAAGACCCATAAACTAAGCTATCGATATACAAACAGAAAATTTAATCTCTGACACAGAAAATGAATCTCTGACACGACAGCCAATGCGATAGTAATATGCTGTGCCAGCTTCCGCAATATAGGGCTCCGCTAAATAAGGCTCCGCTATATGAAGCTCTGCTATATAGGGCTCCGCTATATAGGGCTCCACTATATAGAGCTCCGCTAGCCTTGACAAGTGGGTATTGAAAGGGTTGCGACAATACGATAAAGCTTAAGACCATGCTAACGCTGTAACGTGACAAAAGCTTACGCCTGCTGATTTTGACGTAAAGTCGTGTACAGTATATAAACAAATCTTTTGAACATTAGCTATCTCTGGTGTAATTATTTGATTGGTTAATCCTGTGTTAGAGTCCGTTCAATCATATAGTTGCGTTAATATAAGCGAAGTGTGTGATGAATGCGCTTGTAGGAGTGCGAGTTGCAGACGGTCATGTATCCGAACGACGCCATGTCCGGTGACGTCCAGTGTCGTCGATCATCCGATGACGTGAGCGCGCCATTCCTCGAGTACGTCGACTTCTTTGGAATTTAACCGATTAATTTTTACATTCTATTTAGTACATTTTGAAGGAAACTAGAACGTATGTACTTTTTTTTTCTCTGCGCAATATAACTTCATTGCGAGCGAGTCAGTTTTTTGCTTTTTATTGCAGAGTTATATTATATATGTAAGTTATATAAGTTATATATATATATTATATATATAAGTTATATTTATATATGATATTTATATATCATATTATAAGTTATATTTCTATATATATGCGTTTCATGATACGGCTGTGTGATGATTGTTAAATTGAGTAATTTTCAATCAAAATTTTTCAATACGGACATAGATTTCTATATAAATTCGCTGAAATGACATGCACGGAAGTCTCATGGTTGAGAGGGTTAAGTGTCTCGTTCAGTCTCAAACTGCTATTACTAATTACTTGAAAGCTATTAATTAATGCCAGTCTACGCAGATGCTAATGGAATTTAGATTGACACAGAGGGGCGTTGGGAGGGAAGTTGAAGCCCCCTCGTTACACTCACCCCCTAACTGCAACACTGACGTCATGTAGTATTTAAGCAATAATGATAATCATATACCGGTACTAATTTAATGTTGTGTAATTTCTAACACTTGATGAAGTGGTATTTTTGGGGTGAATGAAGGTGAAGTTGAGAAGTGAAGTGCGGTATTTGGTGAAGTGAATTTCCTTATTATGAGGGAAAAGTCCCTAAATGTCATACTCTACCACCCCATTGGTTTCTGAAGCCCTATTAGATTATTCAAGACCTAGGCCTCGGTGCATGCTAATCGCAGGCAGAGTGATTCACATCCAGTACACGCTGATCTCATGTACTCATCACCAGTTCGTGACACTGATCATTGAAAACTTATAATCAAAGTTTACTACCGTTTTTCACTGGCAGATGTATTTGCAAAATTCCTTTAGGGAAATGCTGTCGGAATTATTTCTATGCAAACAGTTTGACGGTATTTGGTTGGAAAATATTTGTGAAATCTTTTAGAATATTTTGTCTGACGTCACGTCGTTGGCATTTTAGATTTAATTTATCTTAATATTTCTTCTGATCTTCTTTCACATGATTTTTTCAGATTTGACGGAATATATAGTGGACTTAAATTATTCATCCTGGCACTTTTGCTCATCGATGTTCGTTTGACGAAAATTTGGGGTTTGAAACGCTAGGTTTCAACACCGTCAAATATTGTATTGTTTCCGTGCGTGACTTACCCCTTGAAGTTAACTCGGCTGTTGACTCTCCCATCGACTAACAGGCCTGGCATTGGCTGAGTGCTGAAAGCGCTACTAGGAAGTAAACGCTCAGAATTAGAATATATGTCAATATTGAAACCATTTCTTCAATGGGTTACGTCAGGCACTTCTTATAGGCACTTCTGCCCGTAATAAATTTTGTTTATTATTATCCGGACCTCAATTATAGGCGACGATGGCATATATGATGTGCTCTTTGTAAGGCTTCAGTTGTCCAGGGTTTAAAACAAAATTTGTATGCTGACAACCTACCGGTAGTCTCAGTATATTAGTATATTAGTATCGGTATAGAGATCAATGTCATAAGCAATTATTATTGAATAAATGAGAAGTCGTGTATGCAAATTTTAAAATTCTATTGAGAGGGGGTCCGGTGTGAGGAGAAGAGTATACTAAATACAGGATTTAGAGGCCTGAAGTCAGAATTTTTTTGCAATAAGTAAAAAAGAGACACAATAGTTGAAGGGTTTTAGGTCTCTATTTCTATCACTGACCATGATCACGGTAGGGCTTTGATGACATGAAACCTGCAGCTGTAGGCCTACCTAACATGGTGAAAAATAAAAGCTTGCTCTCTGTAGTTTCTACAAATTTAGACCACAGTGTAATTCTCTGTATTAGTCTCTCTGCAGTATCCCTAGACCGCTTCAGCCCTGTCCGGCTTGAAAAAGTTCAAAACGAATTGGCTCGGGTCGTTGTTCCCTCTATTGGACGACACCATCATAATTAGGACCATGCACCCTCAATAAACTACAATGACTTCCTATACACTGTAGACCGTAAAAAATGAAATTTTTTCTGCATGTTATTTTTGTGGTTTTTGCCTCTCAGAAATGGTGCTACACTAATTTTTTGCATTTTGGAGGACTTTCCATTAAAATAGCTTTTGCAGCTTTTAATTTGCTGTATATAATTTTCGAAAGTTTTCCCGATTCGCGAAATTCAAGAAAATTACATGCACGCAAAAATTTAATGTCTTATAGTATATCTTTAATTTAGCCAATGTTCATGTACTGTAGTTCAGTTATAGGCTTAAGTAGCGACAAAAGCCTTTACGGAGTTTCATCTCTTTGTTTCAGTTGAATTGAGTTCTAGTGATTGAGTGTATGCTGTCATATTCTGATGTAATACTGCAAAAAGAGAGTAAATTTGGTTCAAATGCCGTTCTCTATTTTCTTATCCATGTTTGTTTCAATATTAGTTTGCATAAATAAACTACCATCCGCGTCATCCATCATTGCGCTTGTTTTGGCCATCCTTGTGAAAATACCAGATCTACAAATATCAAACAAATACTACAAAATATCAGAAAATACCGTTTCTAACTGGATATGAAGGATTAATGAGCTCATTGACTTGATCTGCTATTAGTAGGTACATGTAGCTGCTTATCAGTCGTGATTGCCTGGACCCTTTATAGTTCATCGTGATCTTATCGGCTTTAAACATTATATCTATGCTATGCTTGATACTTATAATCTTGATAATGATCGGTAAATAAATGTCCGCCTTTTGTGGATGCTGGGCACAATTCAAGTACTGTGTTAGACTGCGCAATGGCCTGAGCTGTCTTCTATAAGTTATGGTCCATTGACAGAATTGCTAGGCAACTGATTAAAAACACCGTTTGATCTCTGAAGTGTTTAATTTGTTTTAGATTGGTAACACACCCCAATATTCTAGAGAGGTGTTACATCGAACGTTTCCTTTATTGTCGATAGTTCTGACGGCGCATCAAAGTAGCGACAGCGTGATAGCAGTAGCGTCCTTAATACCTATCCTTATTGTCCATTCGCAAGTCTTATCTCATTTTTAATTTTGTACATTTTGGTCCCAAAAAAATCTACTTTTTTCTACCACACACTTTACACCATAACTCGCATCGTAACCTCGTACATCTTGTACCTCGTACATCGTAACTTCGAACATCCGTACACATTGTAAGCATACGCATGCGCGTACGGTTTAAGAAGCATATGTCTGGATGCATAAGGAAGGCTCTTTGCACTTACGCCAAAGGCAGTTTTATATCTGGTTAATGCATGCAAAGTTCAAAAGGGTGCACTATAAATGATTGATAATACATCCTTTCTGTTTAAGTGCATGCAAATTAATTAATCTTTGTAGGAATTGTATGGTTAAGACCGTAAACTGTTGTAGTGTTCGGTGATGTTTTTCGGGTAAACCACTGGACTTTATGCTTTGATGGTGCCACTATAATAACAGAATTGTTCTCCGCACGTCTTAGGTATGGACTGCACGTGTACAGGGTTGTGTTGGTGTCTTGGTTGCAGCGGCGCGCCTCGACGTCACGACTCTGCCGACTCCACAGACTGCATGATGACCTGCCCACATACCGCAGAGCTCGCCGGGTCAGAGAGTTTATTGAGCAATGATCTGCCGCAGCTTCAGCAGCAACTGCAGCAGGAGCAACCACAGCAGCCTCATCAGCAGCAGCAACATGAGCAGCAGCAGCAGCAGCAGAAACCGTTGCAAAGGGACAATCAGCATCAAGTCTCGGACATTCGGCCGCTTCTGTCCCCAGACAATAAGCCAAGAAAGATCGCTGTCGTCAAGCCCACTGCGCGCGTCGAACCACGACCCAAGGCGCCCGCTAGGTCAGTTGGGGCTGGGGCTCGGGCCGCCACACAGCTGAGTCCTGCGGCGCAGGCTGTGATGCCAACACAGAGTGGGGGTGGTCGTGGAGCCGCAGTATTTGTCGTGAATCAAACTATTAACGGCGGTGTACATCCAGTGTTGAGTGGTAACGCTGTTGTGAATACAGCCGGTCAATCGACAGTCGAGAACAGCAGGGTAGCGGGTTCAATTAACCATTCAATGGTTGCAAGCAGCCGAGTTGTGCCCGTTAGGCAAGAATCTGCCTATGCGGATAATTCCTTAATGCCCTTGGATCTACAATCTACATGTGCTGTTGTGAGTAATGCTGGGGAAACTGTAGCAAGAACAGGACAGGCACAGGTAGTGATGCAGTTGTCTGAGCACACATGCACAAGGACATTTGAGCCATTGCCAGTAGGCAAGCCGGAGATACACAGACTTCAAGTACTTCCTCTTTCCTCGAACGTTGCACTTGAACATAATCTTCACAAGTCTGGTTCAAGAACGTCGTTCTTGACGTTTTCTGATTCGTCCGATAACGAAAAGGAAAGTATTGAAACGACCCAAAAAGGACTTTCTGACACGTCCTTTGGACTTTCGCCAGAGCCAGAATTGTGCGTCGACTGGGGGGAGTGTTTGAATAGACAACCGTCATCGGGAGATGAGGCTGCATGCGGCGGTACACCTTGGGACGATGTCCTGTTGCAAGGGGGGCAGTACGACGTATTTGTGGATCGCGGACACGATAATTTTGGGCTTCAGCTAGAAAGCAGACTTGGCGAACATTCTGTGGAGGGGGTAGGAAGAGTTTTGGAGCAGGGGGAGAGAATTGAACGGGGAGATAACATTTTGGGGGGACAGTTTCTGCAAGTCGAATCGAGGGTACCTGACGAGGGTGTATTGCATCGACACGGGTTAAGTGGTGGCGACTGTGAAGTAGGAACTGACCAAGACTTTACCACTCCACAAATAGACACTCGTGGCGCTGTAACCCAGGATCAGATCCCAGCGAGGACGGAAACATCAGTTGAGCGACAGAAGAGATCCGAGTTGCTGTGCGACTGTAAGTACTACTACGGCTCGATGACAAACGGCGAGGCTAAGGCCTTGCTGCGCCACAGCCCCGTGGGGACGTTCGTCTTGCGCGACAGTTCTGACCCTAACTTCCTTTACTCTCTCAGCGTGCGCACTCCTCGCGGCACAACCTCCATTCGCATCGCGCCCTGCAAGGGCTGTCCCCTTGTCAGTCCACCCTTCGAGGGGGGAGCGCCAGGGGTCGTCTGCGCCAACTGCCGCCGTGCTCGACGCGCCCTGCAGGGAGAGAGTAGACCCACTGCGGTGTCCTCCTCCCTCGGGGGCACGGTGTTGCTAAATATGAGCCCCACTAATTCGTTGAATCTTTCGGCGCCACCATCAACGCCTGCCGGGAACACGCTCACGACTCAAGGGAGCAGATCGCCCCCCATGGCGCGGACCCCCCCAATTCTGCGGGCGCCGCGCATGATGCGTCTGGACTGCGAGCCTCACCAGGAGGCGACCATGCCGCACTTCGCCGACGTTCTGGCGCTCGTGGAGTATTGTCGGCAGGGGGCCGAGGGGGGACAGGGGGGGGCGGCGGCCCCCCATCGGTGCATGTTTTTGGAGCAGAGCGGACGGATGGATACCCCTGTACTGTTGATACATCCGCTGTGCAGGCCTGCAGCGTGATGGTGTGTTAGCCGTGACGTAGTGTGATTATTAGCACTCTTAAAGGCTTGAAATATATTACATGTGTAATCATTAACCAACTCCGACCACAAAACGCCAATTAGTAGTGTATTGGGAAAGCTTAATGGAAGCGTGTGCAACTGTGGTAGGGGCAAAATTCTTTTCTGACTGAATGGTGAAGTGACAAACTATAAATAACTTTTCTCTGCTAATCTTGGAATCGATGATTGAAAAGCACTAGTTAACCAGAATGGTTGGTTTTGAAAAAAAGGACTAGAAATGTAGAATTGCTGCTTTTTACATTCAGTTCTTCAGAGTTTTTCAGTATGGGTCATTTTTTAAGTTCTTTTGTATCATCAATGCGTTTTTTTTTCTGCTTTGAATTTGAAGAAGCTGTCGTGACCTGTATCAATGTTGTGCTTTCTCTGCCATGCAGTAAGCAAACTCAATAATCTGTTAACAGATTAAAAATGGCTCACAGATGATAGCATAGCAAATGAGATACCTCTTAATTTGATTGTGAAGTAAATTACAAACTCAATAACCCTATTCAGTAGAACAGACATTCTTCATCAAGCATAGTATAGCTGCTTCTCTGAAATCTGAATGGTTCAGTCCTTACGACACATGGTCGCACTTTAAGGCAACTGCTGTTTGGTGTCGGTAATGGCGATTGTGTTCATGGAATCTATTTATCCAGGCTAAATAGTATTTGTACATAATGTATAAAATTCTGTGCTTTTTTACTGTGTTGTGGTATTTCTCCCGCCGAAGACACTTGATCCTTAGGCTGCTGACTTCAGGAGTGAACTACAGATTGTTGAGAGCGCTATACAGGTCGTGACCAGACGAGCCACTGACGTGGAATTTCTGTCACTTGCTAATGATATGTTTAAATTGTTGTATATATTACCACTAATTGTGTTTTGGGCTGATTTTTTGGGGCATAGGGTTCAACAAATTGTTCTTGGCCCACAAACAAAATTTCTGTGTTCACTTTTTCCTACTGCCACCCGAGAGTGCATAAGTTGTGCGTGCCGTGCTTAAGCGTGCCCCATCTATTTGAACAATTCTAACTACGACATAGTGGGGGTATAGCCTCGCGGGTTCCTGGCTGATGAAAGACCGAAGGATTGCAACCAGTTAAGCCGCTATACATACTCTCAAAACATTTGCTTAGCTAAGATATTGAGCTGTTCTTAGGTCAGGCTTTGCAAATTGTAATATTTTCAGTTGGCACGTGGCCACATGTCATGACATTAGAAATGAGTGTACATTTCTTTAGGCTTACGTTGATGACATGGAGCAGTTTTTGTTATTTTGTGTTTTGTGTTGTCTATTTATTCATGAAGGAAATTTTGTAATTTGCATTACAAATATTATATCCTCGTATATTATACACGGAACTGAATGTGTGTGTGTGTGTGTGTGATGTGTGATGATGTGTAGAAAGTACATATTCTGTCGTAGTTGCTATGTTACTCTATCATGTTCTTACATTCTGTTCCAAAGTCCATTTAATCCCTCAACCGTTCTCCCCTCTTCTCATATTGAAATTTCTTTAACTCGCCTATCAAAATGTAAATTTAATACATAGTCTGCAGCGCTTTCAAAATGTATCACACATATACGAACAGACTAGAATACAAATTGAATGAAGTACAGAAAAAGTGATTCTTTATGATACGGTATGGAAAACTGAAGAAATCAGTTGGCCCATAAATTTATTAAAATTTCGGATAGAATGCGAGTGGGTCTTATAATTGACAGGATTAAATGTTCTGGCCATGAGTACAAAACGCCTGCGTTTCTCTTGCGTCAAAGGTTTAATTATCAACGCAATGTAAACAAACAACTCTGAGGCGTCTACGCCCTGCTACGATAGGCCTTGTTGATATTAGGCACCATGCAGTCATCATATGCTGTTAGTGATGCTGTGGTGATGCTGAAAGCAGTCGGTCAGCATCCTGTCTCTCATTGCTGCGCCGGCTGAGTGTATGATATACGAGTATAATTGAACGTTGACGTGCAGTGAACGTCAGTCTACAGCTGAGTGTGATGCATGTACCTGCGCGTGTACCCCTGTCATTAAACTATGACAATTGCTATAACAATTTAAATGATCTATTTTGATCTTATTCTGAACTCAAGGTGTCGGACTATACGATGTTTAGACTTTGGAGCAACCATTGAGAATTTTATTATATGATAGAAAGCTCGGGTCAAACAGGAATCTGTTACCATGCAGACACATAGGCCAGCAATTTCTATCACAATCTTCTAAAAACTATTTAAACATGTTACTGGTATAATACGAGTGGGATACCATCATGGCAGTACAATGCAGACGCACGCATCTGAATAATGATGATAATGGGATTAGAGTCCGTTGCGGCATCTAGTGATGTCATCGGGGACCTCATCCACCTCACCATCTCACCCATCGCTGACTGGCCGAGTCTACAAGCGCTGTAATTGCCATTTGCCAAAGATCGAAATGAAATGTCGAGAAAAATGCTGATCCAGCGATCGAGCTCACAATAGGCTCAAGTCCAGGCTCTTGTAAGTTGTGGGCTCTGCTGATAATCGATATTAGGCACCATCGAATAAGTCAGTTAAAAGTTGTCTTTTTAAAAAGGGATTAAACGCTAAGTTTACAAATAGGCCTATTGACAAGACAACTCTGCTTTAACCTATTCACCTATTACATCTAAAGCTATATTCAGGGTTAATTTTAGTAGGCGTACGCGTACTGTAGGCCTAGGCCTAAAACAAAGTTTTTTTTAAAAAAATGTAGGCCTAAAAAGCGGCCTAATTTAAAACGAGTTGGCTCCGCAATAAGCGTCGCATTACGCGGCTTATAAGATCAGGTATTTCGTAAAATTAAGCTTTAGCATATAGCCGAGCTAGCTACAGTAGTCTACCTATTTCCAGAAGTCAAAAATGGACAATGGTTGTTAAGAATGCCTTAGAAAATTTCTGTCAGCCCTCCCATCCCCCCCCTCCCTCCCCTGCCCCCCCTCCCCCATTCCCCCTCTCCCCCTCCCCCCTCTCGCTCACGAGTTCTGATCGGCGTCGGGGTGAAAGTTAAGAAAGTCATGTGCATGTACAGCTGCGGTCCTGTTACAGTAGGTTACGCCTTTTTTCAAAGACACAGACGTAGGATGTCGCGACTTTGTCAAGGAGGCGTAACGCTACGCCGGTTTTATCGGGGCTAAAATTGGCTCCGGCTATAGGCATGGGCTTGTCATAATAATTTCAATGTTTAATGATATCCTATAAATTGCTGCAGTTTCCACAAACTGTTTCGCCGAAGACAGCAGTCGCGGATTCAATGTGCATAGTCTGCAATAGAGTGCCAACAAAGTCTACATGTCGTCCAGTGATTGAATCATTGCTGCCGCGCTAGACATCTAGGCCTAGCTTCCAAAAAATCGTCCCACGGTTTTCCGCAAACCGAACCTATATAAGGTTATATACACTGTCGCGTATACGGTGCACGCTGTTCGCTTTTTCTCGAATTGATCGCAGGCGCTTGCGGACGGTTCTCAAAGGGTCTTTTGGGCGTGGATCTCGCGTTTGTCTCGGACGTGATTATTATAACGTGTTATGTTAGGAAGTCTCTGAGAGATCTGGCGGGCCTACCGAGAGAGGCTAAAGATTCTGTAGATTTCCAAAGTATTGGCTTTTGCAGCCACAAAGCATAATTATCCTTCATTTATGTCAATTTGTGCTCCGTCATAATTAGCAGTCGTAGCACGGAGGGGAGGAGTGGGAGCGATTGCCCTTCTCCGATGCTGTAGACACGAACGCTTGCTCTCCAGTCTCCACTTCCAATAAAAGGCCTGTCAATAAATATTGTGTAGGCCTACCCCGCTCACTACTTGTGCATTCGCCTTCACCTCGCCCTCGCGTCAAAACTTTCGTTCTTCAACGCCTCCACATAGATTCATGGACACATTCATCATTGAATTTGGGACTAACCGAAGACCGTGCTGCGGGCTGTACGACTAATAGGACAACACGTATTAGCGGTACATTGACGACACTAGACTACACAGCAGATGAACAATCCAATGATCATCGGATCATTCTACATCGATAGGCAATTTTTGTTCAGGGCAGGCATCGCAAGTAGGTCGGGATGTTGAACCCCTAAACTCAGTTAATCATCACTCACCCGAGTCACCTCTTACACCTTGATAGAGAAAGAGCAACACAGGCAAGTCAAGTATGGACAATCCCCGCTATAGTATTGCTTTAGGCTTCGAAGTAGAAGTAGGCCTAAGTCAACTCCCCAAAACGTGGACTCAACCCCCAGTCGTGACCTTAATTGATTGGTTTCTGTGAAGTCGCTCGCCACTCGCCCGCCCCCCCCCCCCCTCCTCCCCCCCCCCGGAGACCTCCGGCCCCTCCCTTATCGTGAGATTTGGTTCCTACCATATCCGATGCAGCTACCATTATAGATAATGACTCGCATCTCAATACTCACCCCCCCCCCTCCTCTGTCAGAAAACCATGTTCACATCTTTTTGGTGGATGCGAGCAGAGGCTGTAATAAAAAGAACGCATTACATTTGCGGTCCTGTAAATGGGCTGCAACTTGCAAGACCATTAATCAGAACCCTGGATGCAAACACGCGCGAGCTGTTGTAGCCTAGATGTGCGCGTGATATTTGGCACAATCAGCAGTGTGATGCGAGCCCATGATTGGATGGTTGAAATACATTTATGGTTATCACCGTACAAGGGCTGACGTTTTTCGCTGTGCAAACCGCAAGTGGCACTTAAAGCTTGATCCAGAATAAGCAGGCACGTCAAGGTTAGCGGCCACAATCCAACCATTATTATCGCAAATTTCGGTTTCGGTTTCGGCTTATTAAGTGAGGCCGGTGTGACACCGGTATCCGTTTCGAGCCCCACACTTGCTTAGGGCCGCTGCATTCTGCAAAATTTAATTTCCCACACCGACTTTCGGATATTTAATTTTCAAAGTCGACGCCGATGCACTAATCAGAAATTGATTTAGTTCGGCTAAGTTTCGTTTATGAAATTGAGTTTTTTAATGTCATAAAATTATCGGACCTCGTTTAGCAATAATGCAGCCTAGCCCTATGCAAGCGGGGGAAAAGAATTGATTTAGCCTATGCTGCAGCCTCATCTTAATCTTTTCAAGATAAAAGCACCAGGCTTTCATGAAAAGGCACATTCTTGCGATCGAAAAACACAAGTAAAAAGTCTCACAGATGACAAAAAGCACACAGATTGCGAACCAGCCAAAGAGAGTGCTTTCGTTAACTTTTTAGAGAAAAACACACCACAATTGAAAGATAAAGACACAATAAAGATAAAAACACGCCAAAAAGCGCAAAACGCGAGAAATGCACGCCAAAAATGAAAGATGTGAACTTTTCTCCCCCGCTGTGACCAGTGGCAGACAATAATAATAATATAATAATAATAATAATAATAATAATAATAAATAATAATAATAATAGTGGGCTTAGAGTCTGTTTCGGCATCTAGTGGTGTCATCGGGGACCCTTCGCCATAGGCATCCATCAAGCGATTGATAATAACCCAAGACGAAAGGGTGGGAGAAAGGGTGCCGGATAGCAGAGTCAGATTTTTCCGTGTGTCTGTCCGGGAAAAAATTAATTTATGGTGGAAAAAAATGCTTTTTCAAACCAGAAAGGAACAGGGGCAATGTAGGACAAGAACGGTGAGAGAGGAAGTGAGTTCCAAACGAAGGGTGCAGCGAAGCTAAAAGAGCGACGGCCATTAGATGAACGGATATCTGGTATAATGAGCAGGTGCTTGTCAGCAGATCTCAGGTTTCTCGACGGGGTGTAGGGGGTTAGATGTTCGAATAGGTACGAAGGTTGATGAGTGTGAAGCGTTTTATAGGTAATTGAACCAATTTTGAATTGGATGCGCTGCTGAATAGGTAGTAAATTTTTAAGAGTAGGAGTGATATGGTGATGACGTGTGACGGAGGGAATAACGACACGTGCTAAGGCTTTTCGAACTTTTCGGAGACGATCAAGGGAAGTTCCAGGGAGTTCCAAAATAAGTGAATTACAGTAGTCTAATTTAGAAAAGACTAGAGAATTAGCAAGGACACACCTGAGTTTGTATCAAGGAAGGATCTTACTTGGCGTATTTGACGAATTTTGTAGTATGAAGTTTTGCAAATGAAGGAAATGTATTGTTTGAAGGAGAGATCCTTGTCAAAGATGACGCCAAGATTACGAGTAGAGTCGATGGGAGTCAAGGTGGTGTTTTGGAAAAGAACGGATGAAGCAGTGAGCTTAGCGCGTTGCTGAGGGGTACCGATTATAAGGTATTCAGTTTTGGAAGGGTTCACGGAAAGTCTGTTACCGATGAATCAGGAGTGAACGGAGTCCAGAATCTAAGAAAGTAGAGTAAGGCTACGAGCAGAATCAGAGCTTAGAAAGGAAATATATCGTTACGCATCATCAGCATAAAAATGGTTTGAAATTGGGGATGCAGAAAATAGGTAACTTAGGGGAGTTGTAAATAGGGTGAAGAGAAGGGGTCCAAGAACAGAACCTTGTGGAACGCCTGTTTTCATTGGCGAAGGAAGAGTAGAATAAGAGTTGATGGATACGGATTGTGACCGGTCAGTTAGGTATGAGGTAAGAAGACAGAGAGCTGATTCAGTAATGCCAAAGGTGGAGGAAAGCCTTTTGAGGAGGATATTGTGGTCTATGGTGTCAAAGGCGGCAGAGAGGTCCAGAAGAACAAGAGCGGAAAGTTTACGTTGGTTTATTGCAAGCAGGAGATCATTTTGGATACAGAGGAGAGCAGTTTCAGTACTATGAAATTTCCGATAGGCAGATTGAAAAGGGCAGATGGAAGAAAACGATTGTAGGTGAGA
>JAQIWG010003925.1:0-16960 GCA_034695025.1 Chamaedrilus cognettii | reverse complement strand
ATGTCATGCAAACGGAGATGGAAAAACATCGTTTGCTTGAATCGTAGGTGCGGGAGAGGTGCAACAGACTACATACATATGTGTGGTTTTTTGTTACTATAGACATTCAGTATCGGTAAAGAGTATTAGTAAAGAAAGGGAGACTGAGGTGGTTTGGACCTGTAGAACGCATGAATGAGGACGACTGGGTATCCGCATGTCAATATATTAAAGTGGAAGGAATCGTTGGAAGAGGGAGGGGGGAAGAAAATATGGAAGGATGCGGTAGAGAGCGATATGAAGGAGAGAGGCATGAATAGAGAGATAGCAAAGAACCAAGAGTTGTGGGGGAGTCTCATCGTGGGAAACGTCCAACCTGTGTTGACACGAAAAAGTGGACGTGAAACGTATATGATGTTGATGATGATGAGTATGGCTGAATGTAGCGGTTTTTTGTATTTTATTTGATATTTTGTTTGTTTGCAGTTCTGGTACGCGACACTTAGCGGGTTCACAGGACAGATCGTCTTTGAGCGCTGGTCCATCGCTCTCTACAACGTTGTAAGTGTTTCTTACTTTTATTCTTTTTTCATGCACATTGAAAAGTGGCGATCCTTCCGATAATCCCCTAACATGATGAAATAAAGCACGCAAAAACCTGCTCTAAATTTTAGTGTGTGGATTAGGGATTGGATTTTGGGGTTAGGGTTAGTTTAGGGTTAAGTTAAGATTTAGAGCAGGTTTTAGTCTGTTTTATTTCACTACGTTAGGGTGATCGGCATAATCGCCAAAAAAGCTCAAGGTTTAATATATAAATCTTTTGTTGCTTATTTGCTATGAAGCGTATGCAAAAGCAACATCCTAAATGAATCCATGAGCGGTTATGCATAAAACTGAACTAAGTTGATGCAGAAAGTCTACGACAGTAATGCAATTACAACAGCAATGTTATCTTCATCATGTTATCTTCAGAGAATATGCAGAATAGTATCACGTTGCTTCTAATTTGGAACTGCTAGAGATGTTTAGCATGAACATGGCCTTTCTGGAACGTTAATAAAAACCATAGCTTTGTGATATTTTGTCGTTCTCATTTGAATTCAAACCGACAAACATCGTTGAGCAACACTCAAATTTTAATTCACTGATTTACTTTAACCGCAGATTAACTAATGCACCAATTAGCTCATTTATAACTGGAGGTCGAGCAATCCGCCTTTAGTGTTACACGCGTGTCGCAGTTGTTCACGGCCGCGCCGCCGATGGCTATCGGACTGTTTGATCAGTTCTGCACGGCGCAGACCATGCTTCAGTACCCGGCGCTCTATCGCAACTCCCAGAGTTCGGACAACTTCAACATCAGGGTCGGGCTCTCCGCTTTGGTTGTTGACTTTGAAAATCTTGCTTAAATCAGGGACGATAAAGGTTGTACCGGTGTTCCTGAAAAATATCGCTGCATTGTATTGTTGACGACCCAAGTGTCAATATTGTGTTGTCGAACTGCTGCCCGTTAGGGCTGACGATCTGGGTTAATCTGCCGTGCTTTAATTCAACTTTAACTTCCATTTACTGAGTCCCTAGTCTAGCCTGCATCCCTTGATAAATCTAGTTGTCTTGCCGCAATGATTGTTCCTCGCAGGCTGTCAGCTGCAGGGAAGTTGCAGCCTAGCAGAGAAAAGTGAGGAAAGGGAGAAGGGGCCACATTATTCGAGGAGGGGGTTAGTTATTCTGCTGCGCTGCTGCGGAGAATCCCTCCACTACAATATCTGCATTGTGCAACGTAGTAGGGTGGGTGTCCGTGGCTGCAAACCATGGCCTAATTTGTAATATAAGAGGATGTAAATTAGTCATTAAAATAAGCTATTTAAAAGCTTTTTCCCCAGTGAGCCTCTGGTAAGGGTTTCATCCATGGCATCCTGCATCCATGGCGCTGTGGTGTAGTGGCTAAGGCATCGGACTGTGAGTCCAGGACGTGGGCTCAAGTCTCAGAGTTACAGGCCCTTCAGCAAGGCTGTTAAACACACAAGTGTCGCTAGCTGCTGACCCGGTGCCAGATAATTACCATTTGGCTAGCATGGTTTGGGCCATTTTTTTCATCCCACAGCACCAGTTTTGCTTACCAAAACTGGCCCACTTGGCACTCGCATTCGCTGCCCGGCCTTATCGATCGAATCGGATTTCTTACCCGTTTAAAGTTTGAGAATAGGTTGAGATGGTTTTGTCTCCAATAGCTCTAATCATTCACTTTACCGGATAAGACTGCAACATATGAGCGCCAGCTACCCTGAGGGAACTTTGACTGGCCGTAAAAACTTAATTGATGTTTTAGTTTGAACTGGGTAATTTTGTTCTAGTTAACCGTATGCTTTTTTGCATTTATTACCTCAGTGCAATATGCAAAACAAGCACATAAAGAACAGTTGTTTTAGAAGCAGCGAGGCCAACCAAAAAGCGATAAATATCCCAGGGAAAACTTTGCGTCTATACCTAACCCCTCGTTGGTATTGAAACCTGACACTGTGGCTTGTCAGATATTCTGGACGTGGTGTCTCAACGCCGTCTACCATTCAGTGCTGCTCTTCTGGATGCCAGTGCTGATGCTGATAGGAGGTCTGTCCTTCTGCTTATAATGTTGAACCTGCTTTAATGGTGTTACGTGGTATTCTAATATTCAAGCGGGGGTTTCTGGGTTCAGGTTCCCGCGCCGGCAACTATGAAACCATGTTTTGCAGGCCCTTTAGCGAGGCTGTTAAACACAAAATTGTCGCTAGCTGCTAACCCTGTGCGAGATAATTATTTATTTGGTTGGCGTCAGGAAGAGCATCCACCCATAAAATCTTAGCTCCAGTAGTCCTCATCAGGGCACAAACGTCTAAACCTGTGTGAAAACATGGACATTAACAGATTAGACAACAAAAAAGGCTTAAGGCTTTAAAAGTTAGTATAGTATTCTAACGATATTGTATGGCGGGCTTTTTCTAATGCCACCTTAGTTCTAATGCCTTTCTAGTGTTCGCTGTCTTGTGTCTTTAATTAATATGTTCACTGTTTGTTTGACTCTACTGTACACAACACTACATGATTCTATGGGTGTTCTGCATGCACTGGATTGGACATGTACTGAGAGGAGGGGATTGTTGAGAGATATGATGGATGGAAGAATGGCGGGGAAGAGAGAACCGGGAAGGCCACGTATCGGAATGATAGACGACCTGCTTGAGAAGGAATCGTATGCAGAGATAGAAGGGCCGAAGATCGGCTGGGGTGGAGGGTTTGGACACCAAAGACCTGCCGTGTGGCAGAACACTGAAGACTGTTTGCACACTACGCTGGAGTTCAACGCTCTACATTACAGGAACGGCACAATAGTTAACCAAAAAGTGACTTAACGTACAGGCACATTTCCTTTTGTCTTTAAATTTGTAGTACAGGCGCATTTTCTTTACTCCTTATATTTGAATTCTAGTATTTATCTATACTTCTCATTTGTCGATAATTCTTTAAATCTATTCTAGATTTAGTGGATTCTGCACTTGTTGAACATAAAGTTTTTCTTCAATCACTGTGATGAGGCGATTGATGTTCATTATCCATCAGCAGTTATATCTGTTCCACCATTGCGAGTTAACCTTGAGTTGGTCAATCGGCGAGTTGAGAGTGACTGTTGTCAATCTCGTATGCCTAGCGTGACGTCACTCAATCCACCGATTGAGTCAACTCGAGGTTAACTCACAATGGTGGGTACGGATATTGGTGCATCATTGATACTGGTGACATATTACTTGTGTCTGGTTTCAGACATTGCGTTCAGCGACGGCAAAGTGGGAGACTATCTCTTTCTCGGCAACATGGTCTACTCGGTGCGCACGTCATTTCCTTTCTGCTGCATTCCTGCGTCAATATCATTGGCAGCTGATTTTGCAGAAGTTTTGTATATGTAGTGTCCGATTGTTTTTTGTTTTTTGTAGTTTAGGGATCGCGTTTAGCACTCTTTAGGACTGTAAATAGTCTCCTATTTACAGTCCGGTTCTCTGAAGGAGAGCCGACACAGAACTGCGCACCCTTCTTTAGTCGCCTTTTACGACTCGCCCAGGGAGCTCTGGGCTGCAAGCCAATTCTTTGTTTCCAGTCTGCAGCAGCGGTAGTCACCGAGTGACTACCTCAGCAAGTCAGGGAATAAAGAATTGAGTTGCAGTCCAGAGCTCCCTGGGCTAGTCGTAAAAGGCGACAAAAGAATTGGGAACGGTTCTGTGGCGGCCCTCTGGCACAGAACCGGACTGTATATAGTCTTTATTACTACACACGGTCCTTGAAATGCAACCACACCCCCACCGATTGATCGTCGTACTGTTCTTACTTACGCAGAAAATTAATAAGTAATTTTTTTACAATTGTTTATTAAAAGGCGACCAAATGTACCCCCGCATTTCCTTTAGTCTTTAAATTTTTTGCCATTCATTCGAGATAAAAACAACAAATTGAACCTTTGTAGTTACGCACCAAAAGAAATGAAGGATGGTGTTTGAGAGCCAGGAGTGTGTGTGCTTGTGTTTCAGTACGTGGTCGTGACGGTCTGTCTCAAGGCTGGGCTGGAGATGTCATCCTGGACCGTAGTGCGTTCAAACGAGCTGTTTAATTATTTTGGGTGTTCTTGTCATGATTTGTGGGCTATTGAACTTTTTCGAGATTTCTTGTCTTTTTGAGTTAACAGTGTTGAATTCATCGTGAATTTAGATCATCAAATAACCAAAATCAATGGTGATCCTTTTGACAACGCATTGCTATGGGAAAATGAAAATGTAGCAGCTGACTGGCTACATGCGTTCGAGACACGTGAGACCTTAAATTAAACTCTTCATCGCTAGCAATAGCACGCGAACCCAAAGTTCCCTGTGCTAATTTGGGATCAAAAGGAATGCCAATTCATTTGTTGAACGAATCGGATTAATTCTTTTATTAAATTCTAACTAAACTAAGCGCAGTTTCATGTATTCCATTTGTGTTCATGTTTTCACATGGGTTTAGTCATTTGCACCCTGGTGAGGACTGCTGTAACTGGGTTTTTACAGCCGGATGCCCTTCCTGACGCCAGCCAAACAAATAATTATCTGGCACGGTGTTAGCAGCTAGCAACACTTGTGTGTTTAACAGCCTTGCTGAAGGGGGCCTGTAACGCAATGGAGAATAAACTCAGTATGTTGGTTGGTTCTTGTTTCCAGTTCTCTTGCATTGAATGAACTTCTTCGTGGCGTTGTATAAACTCAAAACTTTGGTTCTTATTTTAATTTCTTGAAATTTCTTTATTAATTAAAAACATTTCATTAATTTCAACGCACACGTACAATACATAAGCAAAATACATAAAATCTTAATCTCAAATCCATGAAATGCATGTAGTGTCAAATTCTAATCTAGCACATATATCTGTAAGCAATAACATACATGTAAGTTTAAATTTAAAATTCACACATCTGTCTCAAAGTTAAAAATGAACGAGTGTCTTCAATATTCACCATGTCAACGTGCATAATATACATGTAATGCCAATGATCATGCGTACACATGCAATAGAACCAGAATCAAAATCACAGCTAGGCTATAAAACATTAATTCTTATTTTTAGTTCACTCTCATTGAATGAACTTCTTTATGGAGTAGAATAAATCAATGCCTTAATTCTTGTTCCCAGTTATTTTTCATTGAATGAACTGCTTCGTAATATCAACTCAGTCGTTAGTTCTTGTTTCCAGTTCTCTCACCTCAGTATCTGGGGCAGCATGGCGCTGTGGTTCCTTTTCCTTGTAGTCTACCCGATGCTCTGGCCCATCACTCCTTTCGGCGCCGAAATGGTCGGCATGGTGAGTGGCGCTGTGAGCTGCTTTTGTTGCTACGTTACCGGTAATACCGGTAATTATGTTGTTGTTGTAGCCGCTTGCGGGGAAATGGTTATGCTTCATTGCACCAGCTGATGGTCGCTGGTGGTGGTTCCACCGTAGACTGGCAACCATCGTAGGAACAATTGTGGCTGACGAATTTAAAGCAGCTTTGCCAAGAGTGCACGAAGAGACTCGAAATCTTTGCCGCTGACAGGATTCAAATCAAGAACTGTTGCACTCGGAATCCGCGACCAGCGACTTAGACCACTCGGCCACAACACTTCGTCCTGCCCAATGGTGGCAGCAGGGGCAGGGCTGCCGGGCACAGTTTAATGTCATGTCCAGGACGATTTTCTTTCCAGTTATGTTGCGGCAGTTACGTTATGCTAGTTACGGTAATTATCGTAACGAATGTATCTCAACGCATTGTAGGCATTACTTATTGTGCCCCCTGCAAAATCGGGGAACGAAGAATAGGCTTGCAGCTCAGAGCTCATCGGGGCGATTAGTAAAAGAAGACTAAAGAGGGGTCAGTGGTCTGTGCGTGGCCCTCCCAACTGCATCGACACTGTAATAGTCTTCGTTACTAAACACAGTCCTTAGACCGTGTCATCCAACCTCTCCATACCTCCGCCAAATGTTCTCTTCATGTTTCCATAGGATATTCTTTCCAGTGATTCCTTCCCCTCATCTTCCTGCCATTGCTTTCTTTCTGGTAATTTGTTTTCTTGGACTTTTAGTTTAAAATATTTTAAGAAATGCACTAAAATTGGCTGGAATCACCGTGGATTGCGGCACTATAGTAATGTATAAATTATAATGATCGTCGTTTTTGACGTCCATTCTAATGCACTACAGGCAAGCCTGTTTACGCCGTGTCCGTGTTAACACGGGTTAAACGTTTATATTGAGCTGGGCTTTTACGGTCGGATGCCATTCCTGTCACCAACCAGAAGAATAAATAACCCTGAACGATGATTATCAGCTAGCGACACTTGTGCGTTTAACAGCCTTGCTGAAGGGCCTGTAACGCCATGGTTTCATAGTTGCCGGCACCATGACTCGAACCCAGGTCCTCTGGACTCAAAGTCCATCGCCTTGACCACTACACCACAGCACCTTGCTGTCGTATAGTATTTTAAGCGAAACTTTTGTTTGCTAACACAGAACAAGTACGTCCTATCGTGTACCCTGTTCTGGATTGGACTTGTGCTCATTCCCACAACGACACTGCTTCGCGACTTTGTCTGGAAAAGGTATCGGTACTGCTTACCCGGGCAACTTATAAATTTATTTAAATTACCATCACTTTAATTTAATTTTCTAATTTTAATTTTACAGGTTTCCTTTTTTTTCTATTTTAAATCAAAAAAATGTAAATTATTTGTTTTGTTAATTAATATTAGTTATTATTGGTTTAGTACATTTTTAGCAAATTTTTTGCAGACAATGGGATAATAAAGGCGACTAAAGAAGGGGGAGCGGTTCTGTGCCGGCTCTCTTGCACAGAACCGGACTATACATAGTCTTCACTTCAACTTCTAACTTCTCAACTGTACTCCACCCTAATGGATGATTATTTGCATGGCTGACAAAATTAAGCACCTTTGCCAAGGGTGCACGAAGTGACTCGAAATCTTTTGCCGCGGCCAGGGTTCAAACCGACTCTCTGCCATACTCGCAATCCGAAGTCCACGACTTTCGACCACTCGGCCACAGCGCTTCGCCCTGAACAACTCTTCGCCCTAAAACAGCAACAGCGACAACAGCGACTAGCCACACAGTCTTTGTGCTACATACTTAACTACAATTTTTTGTTTTTAAATCTACATTATTATCATTTTTTGTAACTAGCCTATTTTTTATCTAAATTTTGATATTAGGAGTCTATGCCGTAGACTAGTTTTTGCAACAGCGACTAGCCACACAGTAAATCAAATTCTTCAGCGATTCGATTGGCGGATTACCCCAGAACGTCGGGGAACAAAGAATAGACTTGCAGCCCAGAGCTCCCCGGGCGAGTCGAAAAGGCGACTAAAGAAGGGGGAGCGGTTTATTGCTTCGTAAAGCCGAGGCCTAGGCATTGAACCGGACTGTAATGGTCTTCGTTACTACACACGGTCCATAATACCTCATTGGTTTTGCTGCATTATAGTAAGAAAAGTGATGAAAAAGGCTTCAAAATGGCGCCATGCCAGACAGGCTCGTCGAGGTTTGCTGCGTTTTGAGGCGGAGGCTGGAGTGGATACTTTGCTAAGCAGAATCGTAAAGTCGCAAAGTGCATTTAAACTAAAATATCCGACTAGGAGTTAAACTACATCTTCACCACTCTATTGACGGAATATAGAACTTTTGTCACTTACACAAAGTCAGCACTTTCTTGTTTATGTTCAGCACGCGGCGCACTATGTGTCGATCTGTGAGGGAGGAGATACGAGAGAGGGAGCTAGCAGAGAGAGCGCCACACCGTGTGTCAGCGTCCATGCGCAGGGGGTATGACTGCAACTTAACTACTAGCAGTGCCGGATTTTCAGTGGGGCGCACGGGGCACTTGCACGGGGCCTCCGCAAATGATGCACATGAAATTTTATTGTCATTGACACAACGCCATGCTGCACATGCATAAGATGATCCATGATTCGTAACGACTGACCAACGAGTCAGTGACAATGATTGTGTCTGTGCGCGCTTGAATGATTAACGATTATTTGTTGCGTCAAATGAAGCGCAATATGGTTAAAATATTATGCTAAAACTTACTGATTTCAATGGAGGCCTCCACAGAATTTATGACCCGTACCTTTTTTGCTGTAAATCCAACACTGTCTACTAACCACCTATGTTCTAAAATTCTATTTGACTTTGTCACTCATTGACACTTTTTGCATGCCAGTATTATTGTATGGAGGCACTCAGCATGTCTCATTGGTTGTCTGGTGATTGTTCGATTATGTTCCGTCGCGTTCTGATTGGTTGTCAGATGGTTGTTATGTTAATCGTCGCGCTCTAATTGGCTGTCAGGTGGTTCTTATGTTAATCTCTGCATTCTGATTGGTTGCAGGTGGTTGTTTATGAGAGGCATGTCTCGTCCGGCGGAAGACACGGAAGTCGCTCGGAGACCTTCACGTATGACATCCACCTCTCATTATTTCTTTATTTCACTCCAGTTGCAAGCAATTTTCCCTCCAAGCTGCGTCGTTACACCACGACGCACCTCCAAACATGCATGGGCGCTGCGATGGTCGATTGCAGCGCAGAGCTATGTTAAAAATTGGAACATATCAAAATTCGAACTGTTCAAATATGTCTTTAAATTAACAATAGAATTTATTAAATAAACATGCTTCGTCCTACCCCGGCTATGATTTTCCCTGCCTGATGAATAGGACTACAAATTTTTGTCACTCCCCTTTCCTCTCCAGTCGTGAATTCTTTTTGGAAGAGAAGTACGGTAATTCAATTATTGTCTGACTCGGTGTGATATTCGCATTTACACTGCAAACTTGGATCCTTGGAGGAAACATTGGTTGCAAAGCATTTGCCTGTTTTCTAACAATTCGCTCGGATTGAAAAGCGATTCTGTACTACAATAAGAGATTTATTTAGACTAGCATGCTATTAGTTTTCTTTCACTAGTTTCAGTTTCCATTGCATGGATTTCTAACAGTTCTTGGAATGCTGTAAGATTTCGTAGTGATGGCATTTTTCTGCAAGTCGGAACTTAAAAATATCTTGAGCGTGAAGAAGGGCCTGGGCAACATTTGAAATAAGATAGAGCGTTACAAAGTACCGTGTCATGAGTTGTCACGAAGGTCATGTTTTGACTTTTAATGGAACTTCTCTATTTTCGCCGATTTTTGATTTCACTAAGTTTTTCCTGCTGCTGCTTGCCGAGTTCTAAACTTCCTTGTGCACTAGTGCATCTTTGCATGCCTAGCATGTTCGCATGCCCGCATGCTATTAAGTAACAAATCCATCCATATAACTTTGTATGAATTGTTATAATTTAATTAAAATTCTTGTCGCACACACACAGGGGCATAATGACTGCATTTCGCGCCCGAGCAGGGCGGGAAATACCGGGAAAATGGGCCCCTGTGGTAGACCTAATTAATTGGACGTGCAATTCGAACATCGTCATTCAAACAACATCATTACATTCATTACCCCTGCTGGTCACGGAACAAAGAATTGACCTGCAGCTCAGAACTCCTCGGGCGAGTCGTAAAAGACGACTAAAGAAGGGGGAGCGGTTCTTTGCTTGGTAAATCCGAGGCCGAGGCACTAAACCGGACTGTAATAGTCTTCGTTACTACACACGGCCCTTAAATTCCCAAAACATCAAAAAAAAATATTGAACATCGAAACACGACTCACGTTTGTTCATGTCACTGTGACGCGCCAGTGATATATATTTGTTGGTATTTTATCCTCAGATGCCGGCTTTGCCTTCTCCCAGGAGGAGTCTGGTATTGTGCGACAGGTAGGACTTGTGCTGCCACCTACTCGATATTTGAAGCAGCGATGAAAATCTTGACGAATCTATACGTGGAATATACAGCGATTATTATTGTAGTGCATACTTATGTTGTTGCATAAAGTGGTCAACACCGAGCATGATACGTAAAACATGAAATTTTTGCTGCACGCTATTTTCGCAGTTTTGCCTCTCAGAAATTGATTTTTGCATTTTTTTGGACTGCCCATTACAATAGATTTCTGCAGCTTTATATTTGCTGCGTGTAATTTTTTGCGAGTTTTCCCTATTCGCAAAATTGACGAAAATTGCATGCACTCGAAATTTCATGCTTCACAAGTAGTTTGTAATAATTTGGCTGTTAACTAATAAGTTATTGATAACGCTATTGCATTGGTAAGGTGGGTATTGATACTGCTGTTGAGTTAGCTTTAACTTTTTGCCTTTTTTACAGTTAGTTATGTCTGTGAAACACTGATTGGAGTGTTGCTGTGTTACTATATTGTTAATTGGTCAAGTAAGATTTTGATTAATCATATTTGTTAGTCGTGTTGATTATTCTGGTTGTTTATGGTTATTTTTTAACATAGTTTTCTTAATATTACTAATGAAATACTTTCCTTGAAATTATTAAATTATTCTGATGCATCAATTTTAAGTTTAAGGTGGGATTTGACTTTTTGAATTTATTTGTTTGGCTAATATCTGATTACCTATTTATTGCCAAATTGAAGATGCCTATTGTCAATTGTATTATCTCATCAATAGTAATATCAATTTACAGTTTGATATTGTTTTCAAAATTCTACGGTTAGGGCAAATCGCGTGCTTCAACATTCGAAATTTCTTGGAAATCATAGAAGTGCCGTTCAACGGAACTTTGTTAGTGTAAAGAGAAAATCGGATGATTAATTAATTGTTGTATTTTTTGAAGAATTTTTCGCGCATAATAAATAAGATATCCATCTTAAATAGCATTGCTTATAAACTCTTACTCCCGTACAGCCCGGGGAACAAAGAATTGGCTTGCAGCCCAGAGCTCACTGAGCGAGTTGTAAGAGGCGACTTAAGAAGGGGGAGCGGTTCTGTGTCGGCTCGCTTGCACAGAACCTGACTGTATATAGCCCTTGTGTGCTACACACTAGGGCTATGCTACAAAAATTTCATTATTGTTATTAATTCTTACAATTATAGCAATAAAATTGTTGTAGACGTTCAAATTTCTTGACATAAAAACCGCACCCTGAGAATTTCTACTTTTTCTAGTGTAAATAACTAAGGCTAAGAAATCAAATTTTATCCGTTGAGTTATGTAGGCCTATCACAAAAAAGGATATAGTCGGAGTCAGCGTTTTATCCTAGTTTTACTCAACTCGCTGTACTCATTTTACCTGTTTACTTATTTTTGTCATTTACTCGTTTTACTCTACCTAGTTTTACTCAACTCTAGTTATCCTAACTCTTTTATTCTGTGACGTTTCAGTCGGATTTGATTCGTCGGTACGACACGACGCGTGACAAGCCATCCGGCTTGTAGCCAATTGGAGCATGCGTAGCAAATCCTGCTCTGTGAGTCTCCCAGTCAGTGGCGCAACCAATAAAAACGCAATCAAATCAACACTCATGCTCGCTTTATCAGTTGTTCGCATCAAATGATTGGGATGGTTAAACCCCCCCCATCTAAAATTTCAAGCCCCTCACCTCCATACAAAAAGGGCATCGTTTTAGGTGCCGAGTTTTGACCCTTCGCAACTCCACCTGGCGTTTTTCTAATTTTTGACTCCCCCCTCCCCCCCCCCCCAGCCTAGTTCTCTCAATCTTCCCGAGATCATAGTTATTTACATTTTAGACCTGCTAGAACGTCACCTATCCCCCAGGTACAAATGTGATTTTTTTTAGGTAGGCTATCTCATGGAGTAATGTGCTATCGAGTCCTGAATTTCAAATCTGCTGGTGTCTTTTTAACCTTTCGACCAGCCAAGACTCAAACGAACAATTTTTTTTCCCTCTGTGATCGGAAAAAAAATAAACCGCAAAGGCACTGTTTTGCCTTTCGTTGAAACCTATGTGGAGTACGTGGTATGTGGATTTTGCTTAGATTCACATCTGCTTAAGTTAGTATCGGTACTTAATAATTTCCTTCTTTGTTGGTAAAGTTATGCGCACGATTTTATTATCGTTTATTTATTTCTATCATGTGAGTAATAATATGAATAGTGGGTTTAAAGTTCGTTTCTGCATCCGCAGACGTTGACTTTTACTGACTAACGATGTCGTATTCTTTCACGGACTTTCTAACACTACAATGGTTTTGTTCCACAGGCTGTTATTACTGTGGGGAAGAAAGGATCTTAGACACGCTAGATCATGTATGCCCTTAATTTGGAACAGGATCTCTTACCAGGTAGTTAGTTGTGTCTCTTACTAGTCAAAGTGTACATTCCATTGCATGCCTTTTATGAGGCAATTCTATTGTTGGATGATGGATGTTGAAACTGAATATATCGCGATGTGAATGGTAGTTTACACGGTGATTCATGAAAATTGTAACCATACAATTATGGTTCTTCACCCTCTAAACTCTAACAAATGTTGTTTAATTTACATTCTATTTAAACAATTCATGGTTCATGTAGTACTAGAGACCTTAGATAATGCGTATAATTTTGGAAAATGTGCGATTTTAATGCAAACAAAATGTTGCAATTTTTTTTATATGCTGCGAACAGTTTCAATGCCATTCAGTTGCAATTAAATTCAAATTCTGGTTCAGTTAATCGTATAAAAGTGGCTAATTTTTATTAATATCATGTACATGTAATGCAGTTATTAATGATTGAAAAGGGGGTCAAAAAGGAGTAAAATTACATTTTTTGCAGCTATGCGTCGACAAATGGCAATTTATGCGATTTTATGTGGGAAATGGGAAAAATGTGAAAAATTTGGGAATTTAAAGACAACTTGATTTTTTGCATCAAACATGTTTACATGCATGTTTCTAAGGTCCTTGTATTATCAGGCTCATTATTGCCTGTGATGCGTGCTCAATAAGCCCTCTTGTTTATGTATCCAAACATGCCTTAAGAGGAGTACATTATAGTTGTGTGTAACGCATGGGGTAATAGGGGTTATTGGACTACCGTGGTGGTGGTGGGGTTGGGAAGTTTAACAAAGCAACAAAGACTATAACAGTCCGGTTCTGTGTAAGAGGGCCACCACAGAACCGCTTTCCCTTCTTTGATCGCCTTTTACGCCTCGCTCAGGAAGCTCTGGGCTGCATGCCAATTCCTTCCTCCCTGGTTTGCAGGTGACTGCCATGTATTCGTCGTGACATACATATCTATCTTGCAGGGGCGGCTCTAGTGGTACAAGGTGGTGATTCTCCTTTTCAATTTTTAAGCTGAATTTTCGACCCAGGCTGGGATTTTTATTAGAATTTTCACCGCTATATTTTTTGGACAAATAATTTGTGATATTTTCATTGTTCGCTCAAATCTCAATGCATAGAATGTTGGCTAGGCACTATTTAATCCAAAGCGCTCTTATCACAAGCAAATTTTGATGTAATTTTTTATAAATAATATGCTGCAAATTTCACACCATGAAATTTACTAGAGCTGCCACCGCTGCTTTTGGATAAGGAGATTCTTTTACGGTTAATATTTTTGTGTGTCGTTGGTCATAGATGGGCCTATATGTATGACGTATTGGTATGTAAAGCACGTAGCAAGCACTGTGGATCTGTTCAATGGTTTTTCATGTTGTTTCTTAAAGCGGATGTATGCCTGCAAATGATTTTTTGTTTTGTTCCTAATAGATAAATTGCTTACACGGTGATTCATAACAACAAAATTCCTCTAATTTTTACACTTTCTGACATTGAACACTTAATATAATGCTATTTGCATGTTCTGAACATTGATCTTTCCAGTATAGTGTAGTGTAGGAAACACGGGTGTTCCAGGAACACGCGTGTTTCGAAACATGGCAGAGAATTTGACGTTGAGCATGTAATGTAAGTCTGGCTTAAGTGTCGACACCTTAAAGAGTACTGTTCTTGTTGATCTGGATCCTGTGTTTTGATTTCTGGCTACTAATCGAATAATGAATTGCATTATGGTAAAACATAAAACTTTTGTTCTTTTGGGGGTTTCGTGTCTTAGAAATTGAGCTGCACTTGATTTTCTCGTTTTTGAGGGCTGCCCATTCTACACAGATTCTGCAGTTTGATTTTTGCGCCTGCAATTTTTGCGAGTTTTGCCGATTTGTGAAAAATGCCAAAATTACATGCACGTGAAAATTTCATGTGTTACGGTAATTATCAATGAATTTCATTAATTGTTCAATTTACATTAGATTAAGCGTACAATATTTATTCGTTGAAATGCTACCGGGCGCAATGATGCCTGAGGCGTATGCAAATACAGTTTACACTCTTGATGCATTCAGATGTGCCTTGAAACGCATGCGCTGTAGCAGGAGTTCTTAAAGTGCTGCCCACAGACCTAAAGTGGCCCTCAAAGACTTTTTATGTGGCCCGCGGAAGTGTTGTTGAAAGGGCCACTTTGGCCTGCGGAATTTACCCTGCCACTGGCCTACAGGGCACTGTGGCCCGCAGGGCCACTGTGGCCCGCGGCGATGTTGGTAGGCTTGGTATTGTGTTTGGGTTAAATAATTTTTTGGGGGCTTTTTGGTAGGATTGAAGTAGGCGTAAAATGCCTTAAGGCATATTTAGTATATTTGCGCCAAATAATTTGGAAACGGGTAGGCGTAGCAGGAGTGAAAAACAGAAATTGACTCTTAAAAAAGATTTTGAAATTATTCTCTTTTTTTCAGAACCCAGGTCGTGAGTTTGACCGAAGCCAGATATGGCCCTTGAAGATTTGTTAAACCAAAGTGTGACCCGCCGAAGAAAAAGTTTGAGAACCCCTGCGCTACAGAGTATAAAAATTGCGAGCTAAGGTTTTTTTGACCATCACTAATTCAGCCTGATTAACATACGCATTGCGTTGAAATATTTGATGACAAAGAATGTATCATCCGTATATAATTTATATTGAAAGTAATTTTTGTTGTAATCTTGTACAATATTCTGACAAACTGCAAAAGCCTTCGTTTAGGCCTGGTGTGTTTTGTGTAATACTTGACTGATGCGGTTGCATGCATTCAACTTCATATTCTGTTACCAGTGTGTGGTATGAATGTGAAACAGATTTTATTGATAGTTCGTAGCCTTCACCAACAGTAGGCTTCTGTCTGAAACAAAATTGGTGAATGGACAATTAGCATACGCGTCGCACTGTATTCTATATCCTTTGTTTGGTTTAAGATTGTAAGTCAATATAGTACATATTAATTTTTATATTTTTGTATCCGTTGTCTTTTACGTGTATCCGAAACATGTCTGAAGCCTTTCGCTTCCTTAAATATATCGTCACATTAAATACTGTCAATTGTTAGAAAGCGCAAGCGTAAGAAATACCGCTGTAACAATTAGTAATTAGTAAGAAATGGTTTTCGAGTAAGCCAATCATTCTGCTGTCTGTATTACTGGTATATGAACAATGACCTAAGATGCAGTGTTGACGGTGTTATGCCTTTGGTCACATTTACAAGACTGTATCCGTTAACAAAAGTGCTGCGTTCATGTATTTACTTAAATAACAAATGACATTTTCACGGTGCTCAGTGATTTCGAAAACAGGGAAGACGTAAAAATGTCAGGAAATGCGGCTGACTGGGAAAGTCAGGAAAATGTTAGGAGCTTTGCTTGCTAGTTGAGGAAAAGATCCGAAAGCCATTTATTCCGAGATGGTTGTAGTGGTCAACCTATTGAGCATCATACTATCTTTGATCCTGAAGTTGATGATAAATTGAACGTCATTCAATCATTGTAATTTGTCAGCATGTGCGCCTGCAATACGTCTAATGTCATTATACTTTATGTAAAATATACACTGAAATATGACTGGAATTAATCGGAATGTCGACTGAGGAACCTGAAAATATCTGAGGAATTTCAATTTTGCTAAATGCTGAGCACCCTGACTTCCAAGTTGTTCCAAGTTGGTATCTTCATAACTATCGTACACTTCGTACTAACGTATCTGTTTGCATATAGTTACGTATGGATACGTATTATTATCGTACGTATATGCTTACCCATATCCATGTTTAACACTGGTAGAGATGCCTTGCCGCGGTTGAGACTTCAGGAGTCTGGCATTTATGGCCGTATGCCCTTCCTGGCGTCAACCAAGTTAATTAATTATCTGGAACGTTGATTAGCTGGTGGTTTGTTGATGCGTTTAACACCCTGTTGAAGTGTCTTCCTCGATTGGTATTTCGTAGCGCTGAAATCTCACCCTCGAATCCGAGACTTCTCATCTCGCCGTCTTAACCATTAAACCAGAACGGCCCGCAACAGCTCGTATCTGTGTGTATACAGACAGCTAAATGTACGGCAATACGATAATGATATTGTACGATAATTTTGACCGAATTTGGGCATATGTACGATGATGACGGATGATGACGGGGATTTATAAGATAATTCGGCAATGTGTACAGGAATTGTGAGATGGTTAATAAAAGCATTTTTTTGGCATGTTGCACCCCCCCCTCTCCC
>JAQIWG010003924.1:0-16962 GCA_034695025.1 Chamaedrilus cognettii | reverse complement strand
ATGGCAGTTATGGGCTGCTGTTAAATTGTCTTTCTAGGTCAAGGTAGGAGTCGAGGTAGGAGTTGAGGTACGTCTATGAAATCGAGCCTAAATCGTACTTGCTACGGTTAGCTTGAGCATAACAAAAAAATCTATGTGCAATGGCCTAAAAATGGTTACATGCATGAACATATGCATATGAAGCAACATTTTTGCTGCACACTAGAACACAGATTATGCCAAGCCCATGTTTTCTACACCGCTTCCGTATGGCTCATTGATTATTTTTCACTGTTCACGGGTTCTGCAGAATCTTGAACTAGTTTCTTGCTTGCTAGTTCATTGTTTTCTTCCAGAGATTTTACATGCCACTGACGATTTTTCTCGAGACAGTCCAAAATATGCTGGCAGTCTGGATCAACCAATTCTGCCCACGTTTCCCACAATGGATGAACGATGTAATCGATAAATCCAACCTGAAAAGATAATTTTGACAAATATTCAAGCCGTTAAATAATATGTTAATAGGTATTCAAATGTGTAAATCACAACTACATCCACTACACCGCGAGTCAAATAGCGGAGACACCCAGTGAATGAACAGGATATTACATGGCTAAATGTTAGATGATTAAAAAATACTTTCATTGTTACAAAGAGGACGAAATATTTGTAAATATTCATAATTTTCTTATAATATTCATATGCATGTGGCTGCATTATTTTGAGAAGGCTAGAAGTTCAAAACGGCACCATCCTGAAGAAAATAACATCTTAGATACAAAAACTTTTGAGGGCTTAAGTTTTTTTAAGAAGTTGATCATTACATCGTTTGGTTCACAATGTGAATAATTATGGTTTGACAGTAATCTCTCAATAATAATAAATAGAGGGCGTATCTAAGCAGGTAGTCCTCAAGCGCTGTAGTTAAGAATTAATTCTGTGTCTGTGTTGTATACATGTGCCATCCCTCTCATTATAAAATTGGAAGAACACGTAACCTCCAACCCCTTCAGTTTTATCACTCATGCGTATCGGGCACATTCCAAAATGAGTAGTGATGGTGGCGGTGTCAACCCCCCTCCAAGCCCGTGACGCCTGGCCCAGAGTCTCACACTTCCAACGCCTTAAGAACCAGACAGCCGCCTCTCCCGCGCATCCAGCAGGGCCGCCGATCTTAGGGTCCTTCCACAAATCCAGTGGAAAGCGTTGTGTTGTGATTTTTGAACATTTGAAAAGATAGGTAGTGTGTAGTGTTCCTGTCTTTTGCATAGAGGACAAAGTGGTGATGAGTAATTTGTATGATTTAAACATGAGAAACCAAAAAATCTGAGAATGAATAAACCTGAGAGGTGCCAACAGACGCCAAGCTGCGATCACAGAGAGGACTGACGTCCAGGCCGAGGCGCTTCTCCTCGTCGCCTTGCCGGAAGAATTCCTCCATCACACAATCGGTCCATTTCCAATACAGAGGGAAAGGCTTGGTCGGGTTGCTCAAGTCGGCGCAGTGTACCAGACTTTCTAGTATCTGAAACATCAACGTTATTACTTACAATTAGACTAATATTCAATATAGACTAATTGACACAAAGCACGCATACTTACAAGTGATATTAAATATAGTATCATAATAAATAAATAAAATAAATTATACTTACCGCCTTATGCCTTGCATGACATGAATTTGCATTGCACAACAAAATTAGTCTACTGTCAGTCGCAAAATTATCACGTGCATGGAATTGTGGCGAATTTCACGAATCGGCAAACTGCTTCCAATTACCCGCGTGAAAATAAAGCTGCAGACGCCATATAATAATTGACAGTCCTCAAAAACACGAAATTAAGTGCAGAAAAATTTATGAGAGGCAAAACCAAAAATACAACACGCAAGAAAAAAGTCATTTTTGAAGAAGTTTACTTGAATTTTATCCTCCTGCTTGCTGCCGAGCTCCAGCCTGCTGCCTGAATTCAACCGATACATCTCCACCATTGTTTTGAGATGGGCAATGTGGTCCATGTGCTTGCTCATGTCTGTCGCCAGCACCTGCCAGCAGTACCATCATACGAATAATAGTGCAATATTTACATTTATTCGCATAAAAATTCATACATTTTTTCAATCTCTAGAAAACGCATTAAATTCTAACGATATTGTCCCTATGTAACAATAAAAAGTAAGAGATGCCTATCAGCCGCTGATTTCCTAATTCTTTTATGCGTTACAAAGAGCTTGCATAAATAGATAACTCATCAATAGCTTAATTCAATGAAGATAATGGAGCTGTAGGCTTATTATAGAAAACAGCAAACTTCAGTTATTGTGTTCTGCCTTGATGGTGAATAATAGATTTATATAAATCTGGCGAGAGGCGGACCAGTCCAATGACGATGCGTCTGAAGCTCTGTCGCTGTTTGGCGGAGAGCGTGCTGAGGATGTCACAATTGGCGCCTTGCAGCAGTTTGAACGCGATTGCCAGATGGTGGTTCTCCAGCACCGACACGTCATTGTACATCACAGCCAGCTCAGCGTCTAGGCACACGTACAATACTCATTACGCTCGAGTCAGACGGGGTGATTTAAAACACAAGCTTTGAAAAGCTTATGCTTGATAAATTTGTCTTGAAAGGCTTTCAAACACAAGCATTCAAAACAAAGTCTAACACATTGTTTAGACAAACAAGTCAAGACAGATTTTGCACTTATAAGCACTTGCATAAGTCAGTTACAATTTGCAAACATTTCATAAAAATCACATTTGTTTTTGGAGAAAGATGATCATGGCTTAAACAAAACATATCGTTGACAGTCTTCGCTTTAAAAAAGTGTATATAATTGCAAGTCTACAGTGCATTAAAAAGTGACACGATAAAGCCTAACACGTATACATAGAGTCACAAGCCTATGCCACACAATATCAATCTGTAAAATGAATAATCTGCTAAATCTGCAAAAGCATAATTATGAAATGTCAACTGGTATCCTTTTCTGAAATCATGGTGCCAAGCTCTAGATTACACATTGGAATAAGACTGTCAAAGGAGTGCGCTGAACAAAAAACTATACCACTAGTCTAATTTGAAAAGCAGATTCACACTTAAAAATAAATTTACAAACACAAAGCAGGAGTTTGTCAGTTAATCATTCATCCCGCATCCGGATCAAATGGGCAATTATAGTCATCAAACTTTAATGTTGACATTTTGTAGAAGGTAGTGTCACATCACTCACTGCTGTTAATGAGAAATTGATTCGTGTATCCCGGGTGGTCGACATCATGGACCGCTGCACCAAAGATGGCCGCCAGAATTTCAAGATCCGAAAAGATGTTCTGAAACAAAAAATAAAGCCTGCATTCAAGCACTGAAACGCAATATTAACCAGATAGGGCTCTTAATTAAGCCATTGACTTTTAACATAATAGAAAATGATTATAATCTGAAAACCAGTTACTTTTCGACAAAATCATAATGACAGCTCAAAAAATAATTGCCAAAGCATTATTGATTCTTACCTTACCAAAAAAATATACATTATCTTGAACACATGAAATTTGTCAGCCAGAAAACAGCAACATACTATTGTTAGTGTTTTGTATGAATATATGAAAGTATGCCTACTCAATTGATCAAAAGCCGAGGTTGACCTACTTGCAAGGAAGGTAGGCGAAGCAGCACATGAGATGACTGAGCTACATCGGCAGCATGAAGACTGTTGTGATATGGATTGTTATTTCTATAATGAGATTCCAAGCAGGAGAGATAATTTATCATTTTGCGTTCAGGTATCTTAAATGTGGTCAACAGATCTCGACTCTGTCAATACAAGCAGCCAGGCAAAAGTTTTACCAAAAATTTTTAAGTTTGCTTTAAAATTTTATTTGAAGAGTTGTGAGTTGAGGATCGCGCAGCTGTAGTGGTGCCTGGGACAGGGGTTTGCTTGTTTTTCACATCACGCTTTCCATCACAATATATCGATCAATTTTGCAAACATAATAACTTTTAAAGGATAAACTGAAAATCAAAACAACAGTAAACAAAAAATTTACGCGGTGCATGCTTAACTTAAACTGATTCCCAAGTGTACTATCGTCACCTCACTTTGACCACTATGGTCCTACTATAGAATTACCCAAATTCAGCAGTACTTAAATGGTTATAGTAATGTAGGCTGTTAAACACTTACTTGCAGTATTGTATATGTGACAGCTGTCAGCGGTCTACCACTTGTGGCTTCCGATATTTGAAACATATCCAATCCCCAGGTATTTAGCTGCTGCATATGCTGCAACACAACACAGACCATAGAAATTGTCATCGTCAACATTCTAACCAGTATTATAAACATGGCCTACGGTCATTAGGTGAAAGCAATTAACTTGCTTAAGTGAAGTTAACGCCATACTCATCATTCAATATCAATAGTTAAGGTACAATTAAGCGTTTATTGTCAACAGGCAATATAAAGCCAAATGGTAAAACATTTTACTATTGATCAATCTAGCTTTTGGATTTAAGGAAATATTTAAGTGAAAAAAACTAGTTTTGGTATTTAGATTAGATTAGAATTGGATTTCATATTTAGATATCACTGCATCTTACTCTAAAGATCAACCAACTAACCAGATCCAAAAGCTTCTCCTCCGCTACTGGTATTCCATATGTAGGGATAAGACCGTGACTGCCAATGGATGGAAGCCGCATTTCCACACCAGTAATCGCATTCATTGATGACGTCAGTGATGCGGTGTGTGCCGCTGGAACTTGGATGCATACGTTATGCTCAGCACTCGTAGATGTTAGATTCCTTTGCAAGAATTCAATATCATTTGATTTCTGACCACTTTCAGCATCTGTCGATGAAAATGCGCATATACAGAACACTTGCAGCTTCACGAGTTATCGGTTAAACCACATATACAATACATGTACAATTCAATTCATCTCGCTGCTTTTAAGAATAAAGTATTGATCATGATATTGCAAACTGGTGGCCTAGCAGAATACTTGGTCGTGGTGACCAGTACCGATATCGGCGATAGGCTTATGATTGTTACATCACCATGTCAAGTGCACACAACAATTTTGGTTAAATCCTGCAAGTGGTGGATGATTAAACGTCACACAATACGTACTAGTCACAAAATACTTACTACCGCCCAATAATTATTGCGTATTTAAATTTACATTTGATCGCTAAGGATTTTGACTGTGATTTGCAACACTGCAATCAATCATCATCTTTAATATCATCAAAGACTCAAATTCATAAACTAAAGCCTATAATTTTAGATTTTTATATAATTAGCAGCTAATTCAATGGCAAATGTCAGTACCCAGAAACGTTCGTGAGATGTAATCTGACATAGGACAGCCGTCCTTGGACGACTCGGCGAGTTGACTCAACTCTCGGCTGAGCATCCTCTTGAACTGTGACCACAACAAACATACACTTTTATGATGTTATCACATAGGCCCACTGAATTATAGCAGAATATAAGGTAGGCACATAAGAAAGCCACATTGCCAATTGGTCTTTTAAACTGCTAGTAACGGCCCATGGGAGTCCTGTAAATGTGTGTTCTGTCTGTTTGGTGGCCAGACTGTTGACAGTGTGAGGTCTACTCTTCAACAGGCGTTTCACCGCCTCGTGTGCGGTGTGTGTGTGCTAGCAGCGCACACCTTAGCCTTAATATCGTTACAGAATATGGCAGCAATATTCTGTAACGATGTTAATGGAAATTAGTCATTATTACTTTGTTGTTTTCTATGCACATTTCATGCAAATGTATGGCATGTTGGCCATGCCAATAAACACTAAGTTAAACACTAGGTTTTAAACATGAAGTGAAAAAGAGTAGTAGGCTATACATGTATAAAGGCCATGGTGAGTAGAGGATCCGGTTTTTTTGAAACACGGCGTACATGTACATGTAAATCAACATGCTCGACCAGCAAACATTGAACAATAACTAATAAATTAATTATACATTAAAGAAATCTGTATCGTAGGGTATAAGGAATAAAATTACTAGCACTTAAAATGGCATTTATGATATCTGTCACAGATCTGTGGCATTTCTCACACAGGATCATAATTTCTGAGATATAAGAGCGTCGCTCAGGCGATTGTTTAGAAAAAAGCCCATACTGAACCAAAGCAAGAGTCAATGACACATGCATTCATTTATAGAAGGCATAGAAAAGTCACTTATGGAACATGGTTAAAAGGGTAAGCGAACAAGGCAACAAAATCATAGAGCAAGATAGTTCAAATCAATTGCATGAAGATCCTTGTAACTCACCTTGTGGGCAGCGAGATGACTAAAAGACTTGTTATTCTGAATACATTCCAGTTGATCCAAGCACCACTCTAACTCATCGAATGTGTCCAGAACCACTTTATCACGCTCGTTCTCTAAGAATCAAAATTATATACAGTAAGTCATATTTTCAAATGCGGCAGACGTCAAGTTGTAGTGAACAGAGAAAAATGTTAGTTTCAAAAATTATACTTGACTACTGAATTCACTGTCGAAATTTTACAGCGTAATATTATAATTACACTTTGTATGTAAAGCTTTTTCAAAATCAACAACAGTTAATGACACAATCTGGCACCAATAATCCGCTTGACAAAAGTTTACAGCTCAAACTAGCTGTCCAACTTTCAGTTCAAGACCCACGCGGGTAGTCACGTTGATGCCCGCCTGACGCTTTATAAGTCAGGCAACTGCACGGTATTGCTGCTAACAATGTCTGGCGCTAAACGTCAAGACACCCCCCTCCCTGGCCCTATTCACCGAGAGACTCAAAGCTGAACTCTTTACCAGATCATATTTGTAATTAATTTGGCTGGATAACAGGTTTTCATTGAAACTGTAGTTCTTTGGCGGGATATGGGCTTCATTCATGTGCATGAGTTTTGTCAACTGCAATTTTTCTGACTGTTGTAATATTGGTTGTGAGCAGAGCCCTTGTGATGACTTCGGTCATGTTACAGCGCTCTAAAAAATTGTCCGAAAATTATTATTATTTTTATTAATGCAGATCTCACACTAAAAGATGTGTAAATGAGCTAAAAGCTATTGTATTAATGATAGAACTGTTACAACTACTTCAAGATCCTCTCAGGATCATCATAAAATCCGAGCAGCATCATCCACAAAACTTATTATATAAACCCGAAACAGAAGACATCATTACGTTGCCTTTCATTTCAATTGATACATCATTTGCATACTGAACAATTTAAACAATTTCTGTCGAACATGATGCAAAATCATATTTAGTGTTTCCTTACCTGTTATGGGCGATAAATTGTACTGTCCAGCTGATGGTCGCCGGGATCTATAGACACAAATATCAGCTACAAAATTTTTTGAAAAACTTAGATCACCAAGTATTACAACACAAAGTATATTGACAGCTCGAGAGAAAAAAAAAGGTTAGAACAAAGCATAGAAAATATTGAGTGAAAATACATTTTTTCAACAGAAACTGCCAATGACATCCATGTATGTAAAACCATAATGAAACAAATAAGAAAAGGTAATATACCCCGGTAGTATTTAATAATTTAATTATTCGTAATCGATATTAGAACATCCAAAATACACAGATACCCGCAACAAAATAAACAGATACCCGAGCATCCGTGGAGCCGTGTCTTCATGAAGATTTTTGAAAGTTTTGATGCAACTATAATTGCAGATTATCAATTTTATACAGGATATACTGCTGTTGAGCAATTAGCTAGCTTTCGCAAGACTAAATTTGTAAATTTGTTACCAGTTAGTCCGAGTTTGATAAGAACATTGTTTAGCATTTTATCTGCCGAGGTTAGCACTGTCTGGTAGCCTAGCATAATTTGTTTGTTTTTTCTAATCTCTTTAATATTGCACTTTTAGTCTGAACTGTCATGTGTTCTGTACACCGCGATATTGTCATACACTGTATGTTTTCTACTGCCTTTGTGGCGAATAAAGTTCTATATAATTTAAACGATAGATATATTAAAAGTATTCTCTAATTGTGTATATGAAGGATAACACTAATATACTTAGTAATTGCATTGCACAGAGCATTACAATATAATGCTAATTGCTCAGCAGACCTGGAAGGCGGTATGTCGTTGAGTAACATGTAGTTATTCCTGACATGACGCAGAGTAGCTACGAGCTGAGCAAAGGGCGTTACTACCACCACTTCTTCGCTACTCCTGAACACACAATATGAAAAATAACCTTTAGAGAAAACCATGTTCTTAATTTTTTTTAAATGAAATTTAGATTTTAAAACAATTTTAAAATATTTCAATTTCATAAAAATTACAGCGTCCAAATTTTTTTTGCATTTACGTACCTTCTGCGCATGATTTTCTGAACCATAACTGATTTGTTCCAAATTGAAATTGAACTTCAAGTTAACTAATTGCTACACTGTAGCTGAAATATAGCTTAAATTATTTCTTTATAATTATCCTACATTGACAAACGTCAGAACTTAAGCATAAATATTGCTAAGAATTTTTTGACAATGAAGACTCTTCAGTAGGTCAAACCACAAAACTCAATAGTTAAAGGAGTATATACCTAGAGTATATACAAGAATTTATTCCAGACATTAGTATGCGATTTAAAATGAATCAACATACTGCTCGTTGACGTTGAAGGATGGTTTCCTAGAGCGAAACGTGGGCGAGATCTCTCCATCGCTGATGTCCGAGCGATGAAGGAAGGACTCTCGTCGGACCTGAGTCCGAGGCACCGCTAGACTGCTGGCCTGCGGGGGACTCCTCGCATCCGCCATCTCACTGCGTTCTCTTTAGAACAACATTTGATCACAGCAGTGGTGAGGCAAGGCACATTTTAGTGTGAAGTTCTACACAGATTGTGCAGTTCTGAAATCCTTCAAATATGCCCTGGAGTAAAGGATCATAAAACGTTATCACCAGAGATCATCTGGAACCCCTGAAAGGTGGAGAATCAAGAATTGGCTTGAAGCCCAGAGCTTCCTTGAGCAAGTCGTAAAATGTGACTAAAGAAGTGGGAGCGGTTCTTTTTGCTTGGCAAAGCCGAGGTCTAGCCACTATGCTGGACTGTAAAATAGTTTTTGTTACTCACACATGATCCGAAATTCTCAAGAAAAGAGAGAGAGGAGAGTTCCTCTTTAATGTTGCGTGGGTAAAAGTCAAAATTGATTGTGCATGTATATCTTGATAGTACATTTGTGTACTTGCAAGGCTTTGGGGTTTAAGGACTGTGTGAGTAAAAAAGAATATTACAGTCCAAACAACTAGTTGTCAACCTTCTTTAGTTGCCTTTTAGGCATTTATGACTCGCCCGGGGAACTCTGAGCTGCAGGCCTATTCTCTACAATACTAGGAATTGATAGACGAAGGGGAGGGGGAGGTACGAATCGATAGACGGGGGGGGGGGGGTGAGGCTCGAATTCTAAATTATTCTAAAACATGAAATTCACCCGTGCCTGAAATATTGACTAATTTGTCAAGACTCACGCAAAAATTCAGCTGCAGAAGATATTATATTCATATTATGAAATAACAATGGACAGTCCTCAAAAACGCAAAAATTATGTGCAGCAAAATTTCTGAGCGTGATAGACATAACTGCAAAATAGAATGCAGCAAAAATTTCATAATATACACTACTTGACGTTTAAGTAAATCATAATTTTTTTGTTTCAATGTTTTTCTGTAAGCTTCAATATAACCATGAAGATCGAACATTAAAAGGGCATCCAAAGTAACTATCCCTGGCCTAACAGCCTAGCTATAGATAAGCATGCGTTTGATAAAGTCTATTCAAGCATTTGTGAAATCTGAAGCACCAAACGATGAACTTGGCCTTTTAGACTCCAGTTGAACCTACTCAGAGACTGTTAGATATTAAACGTGATATATTTGATGACAAAGTTTTATTTATGATATTGACACATGCCCTTGGAGTCTATAAATATATTACTTATTTATTTAGCTTGCACTTCAACTGTATGTTTATTTAAGTTTCTATTTCTTTATTGTATTCGGCCTTGATGGTGAATAAAAGATCTATATATAAACTTGTAGGTAATGTATTTATAGACTCCGGGTTTGTGTCTTGCGGCGTATTACTAAGTGCAATGAATTCTAAACATTCCATTGGCATACATGTATGCCTACATGTATGCCTACATGTAGGCATACATGTAGGCATACATGCCTATAATTAGGCAGACAAATTTCATTCTTGTCGTTCGACATGTAAATACCCCATAGATTTATGTTACCATTGCACGGCATCAGAAGAAGGTCGATATGCTGTTAGCTACATAGGTCTACATGTCATGCGGATACTATCGTAGTCACCATATCGTGGTATGCTATAGCAATTTTACAAGGAGCTAATGATTGTCCAGTTAAAAATGATACAACTTATCTAACATCGACTGAGGCTAAGGCCATTCTGTCAAAAGCTATTAGGCTCTACCCACCGCAGAATCGACATTGTATTCTGGCAGCCTAACTGGTAGTCCAGTCCAAACTGTCCTTCACATTCGGCAGTCAAATGTAGGCAGTCCAAAATACAAAGCCAACAATAACAGTCCTGTAAGCCTATCCTACAGACTATAAACTCAAATGTTGACCTCTTAGGCTAATCATCAATTCAACATAGAAAAAACTCTCTAACAAATTAGGCCTACTGAGTAACTATTTACAAGCGACGAAGCTAGACATTAGGACCTAGTAGGTCCATTCGAATTTCATAAGCATTACAAGCCTATAGACCTCGATGCGCACTGCACAGTTCCTCACAACCACGGCGATTTGGGCCATGTGAATACATAATATGCTGAATAGGCTTAGGCTACATTGTGCCATATCACGGTTCGTCGCCTAGGCTTACAAGCAAAAATTGCATGGGTAGGGAAAATAAGCGTAGCGTACATTGTAGGCCACGCTTGGCGGTGGCTCATGTTGACATCGATTAAAGCATCGATTGTCAAACCCGCATTGAGCTAAAAGGTGGCAAGCTGGTATACGCCTAGACCTACCACGCGGTCAGTCTAATCCAGTCATCCAGACTCGTATCAGTCATTAATTTTAGCAGAACTTTACTTCAACAATCTCGATCAGTGATGCACGCACATGGACATGACATAACGAGCTGGGACCGAGAGACCACGGGGACAAGCTCCCCCTCTGGAATTTTGCCAAAAGGGACCGCAATGCTTTTTGACTCCCTCAAAATTTTGAGGATAAACGCGCAAGCCTACTGTTGCAGTAGAAGGATGTTACTGTGTAGGTCTATCATGTTAATGATAAGCATACATAGCAGGGCCTACAGTGTACATAGTGGGCTACACTTTGCCTGCGGCAACTATTTCTAACATGACAATGCATGTATTCATGTCTTTCTGAACTTCCACTGATTCATTTTTATAGCATGCCCTATTAGTGTATATATAGAGATATCTTCAAATATTTGAAGATATCTTCAAATAATTGCAGATATCTCTAAATGATTTAAAGATATCTTTGAATAATTTACAGATATCTTCAAATATTTAAAGATATCTTTAAATACGGATCAAATACTAATAGGGCTTGCCATACAGTATCGTGCTGTGAAATATTTGAGCATCAAAATCATGTAATTCCGTTGTCTTCATTTCAGATTTAGCCTATGTTTAAGTAGCTGTATCCTGTGCGCATTGTATCTTTGGTCATCTAATTTACATATATTTTAATATTTATACATAATCTACAATTTTATCTGTTTTGATGCGTCAACGACTGAATGACAGCGCAACTCACAACTCAACCAAACGTGAAATATATCATAGGGGCAGAAATACATCAATAGTCCTTCGCACATATCATTTGTATATGTATACATGTGAACGTAGTCCTATGTGTTGAAACATAGGCCTAAATGTAACTCTGTGCCACACATAGCCACTCCTTTCTATAATAGGCTACATAAATCTAGAGTCCTAGACCTAGATATTTTAGTAACTTACATGGCGCCAGAATGTTTTTATAAGTGGGAGGCAGACCTGCCATCGATGGGGGTTAAATTGCTGGACTCAGTACTGAGTAGGTGTAATAGCCAGGTCCTACATCCAGCAGCCTAATCGTGAAGCAGTTTTTGAATGGCAATTATATTAATGTACAGGATAATAACTATCTGAGTAATAATTGTGACTGTTTCGGTCACTGAAATCATATAATTCGAATCACTTCAGCTGGGCAGCTTTGCCTTCCATTCAAGTTCAAATGATTGACCAACGTTCAAACCAACTCTCATCTCATAATAAAACATAATGTTTTCAAAATTCTTGCAGTGACTAAAAGTGTCTATAGAAAAGCAGTGGCTCCATAGTTCAAGGACAGAGTGCGGCACATGCCAAAATCTCAACGTAGCCCATTTAGGGTACATTGACGATGCTATCATAATCTGCATAGTATATCATCTGCCGCTTGTGTAATGTGTTCTCATGCATCTGCAGATAAGATCAAACACAGAAAATTTTACCCATGAAGAAAATTTTATCCAAAATGTTCCATGAGAAACACGAAAAAATAATAATAATTGTGCCATCGGAACACATTTTATAATTTGAAAGAAGGCACTGGCGCTGCTCAAACTCAATTATTGCTCTAAACTCGAGCGCTTATGTGCTGATCGCCTATTTGCAAAAAAATGCGTAGGCCTATGAAGCTTATATGGGACGGCTTATTTGCTCAGAAACTTCTTCACATGGGCCAACTGTATGCAGCCGTGGTCTCTTGAACCACGTGGCCTAGGCATACATGCACATTTACTTGCACAATGTCAAGTCATATAACATAATTATAGGCTATGGGCCTACTTACTACTCACTACTCAGACCCCCCTGCAGGCCGGGGAACAAAGAATTGGCTTGCAGCCCAAAGCTCCCCGGGCGAGTCGCCAAAGGCAACTAAAGAAGGGGGAGCGGTTCTGTGGGCGCTCCTCTATTGTATAGCCTAGGTGTTGAAGTGTTCAATTAGCTATAAGATCTCATCTAAGTAGGCCACTCTTTGGTTCAGTACACTACTTTAGCCAGTACCATACTGCGTAGTGCTTGTAATGTGTATCATGACACTCAACTCAATTTAATCTTTCAGCTTGATAAGTGCACGATGCTGCTAGGCCGCCAATGAACCAAATGATTGACTAGTCCTTCTGTCACTTATAATATTGCAACTGTGACTTGCTGCTTTCCTTCAACTAAATTGAAAACACCAACATTATGTTAAAAGAGAAAATATAGCCCTTGTATAGATATTCGCTTTTTGAATTGTATATCTTCATAAGAAATTATTGTTTTGTGTACGGCATACCCTTGCGGATACATTGCATTTAATTTTTATTTAAAAAAAATATGATTACAGTCAAAAAATGTCAAAAAAAATGTCAAAAAATCATATACAGCATGGTACGTTATAACCAGACAATCCATATCCTGGCGACCGAGTCGCAATCTTATTTACATAAATACAACTTTCAAATTGAACAATACAACAATGTACACTGAGTTCGTTGCAAAACAGTACGGCCTCGTATATTTTTTCCTTCAATTTTTTCAATTTAACCAAATTTTGTGTCAATTTTTTATTCGCTAAAAATCCCGCACTAGACCTTATATGGATAATTAATTCACTAATATTGTTATTTTTGTCAGTTTAGCCATAACTATGCGACTGCAATGCGATGTTGCAATTGCAGCATCGATTGCAACTGCGATGCAAGATATTGAAATCGGGCTCAACTAATACATGTACAGATCAGTTTCAGTACCGGACCAGAAGTAATTAAAGTTGAATTAAAGTTAGGCTATACACAGCACAGCGACAACAATGACACTCTCAATTCATCCAATTAGAATTGTTCAGCCTCGGATAGCAGGCAATTATGCCGTAGTCTCAAGAAACCGTTTGAGTTCTCAACATATTCACACGCTTAGGCACGTGCCCTGTCTCCACACAAGATTGAACTACTGCTTATTGCCAAGAATGCTGTTGGTATGGCAGCCACGCACACTGCACAGACTGATCTTCACCACGAACTCATTGAAAATATCTGTCAACAATGCATTGATGCATTAAAGGGATCAACGCTAGCTGCTATTGCGTCAAATAAATAAACTAATCGGCATTAGCTAGGGCCGATTTTCTTCACGCCTGCTATATTTAAAACGTATACACATTTTTTTTAAGTGACGCTATATTTCAGAAATTTACCAATTCTATTGCAAATTTAATAGGGCAGATTTTTTATACGCCTGTTACATTTGAAAAGTACACAATTTATAAAAGTGAAGCAATATTTCAGAAATATACCAATGTTATTTTAAATATAATTTATTATAACCTTAAGAATCTTCAATGAATGAGTTCAACAAATGAAATCACCCAAGTTTAAATCAACTAAAACATCTTATAATGTTGTTGTTATAACCCCTGTGGGAGAGCCCCTTGTGGGGAAAAGGTGATGCCCCATTGCACCAGCTGATGGTCGCTGGTGGTGGTTCCACCATAGACTGGTGGGCATTGTAGAAACACTTGTGGCTGACGAATTTAAACCACCCTTGCCAAAGGGTGCACGAAAGTGACTCTTGATCTTTGCTGCTGACGGGATTAGAATGGACAATTGCCACACTCGTAATCCGCGACCAGCGACTTAGACCTCCCGGCCACAATGCTTCTTCCTGCCCAATGGTGGCAGCACGGGCAGGGCTGCCATCTTATAATCGGTTGCATGAACGTGAGCTGAGATCAAAATAAAGATTCAATTATAGATATTTGTCAAGCAGCGCATGCAAATTATGAATCCCGTTCTTCATTCAGTGATGTACTGCGCTGATTGGTCAGTTCATAACTCTATCTCATTCCAGATCTCAACTCGCGTTCATGCAAATAAATGTTAATTATAAATGTGGCCAACTTTAACAAATGCGAACCAACAACAACTAACCTAGACACGGTCTCAGATTGAATTTTCTCATTCACCGCAAGCGCCCTTCGTCGATCAGTCTTGCTCCGTCGCCTCCGAGACCAAGACATCCTCGTCTGCGGACTCGACCGTCGTAGGTCCCTCGCTGAGGGATCCGCACCGTTCTGTAGAACTGCTGCAGCAGGGAACACGCCGCAGGACTTCTTGCGCTCCCTGCAGTGCCCGCACGGCACGGCGAGTGTTGAGTGGAACATATTGTCCGTCTCGCTCGCCTCGTCGTCCGAGTCGTACGGAGGGGACCGATAGGTGTCGTCAGAGTCCGCCGTTCTGTGGTCCATGCTGGGCAATCTGACAGCTTGTGTTTATAGGACTATGCAATAATTATGCTATAATTCCAGCCCGATGTAGATCAATGACGAGCAAGTCTTGCAGTCGGCTATACCTACAGATCAATGAGCATTAATTGAACGTCTATCAAGTTCAGACAGGGTATCCTGTAGCGACAATGGCAAATGCCTGATCGGCATCAAAATAGACGAATAAGCCTGCATAATTAGGCTAACAGGCCTACTGCGACCCATTGACAATTTAGCTAGCAGTCTCTATTATACTGTTATAGGTTTGGGCCACGCTTTAATTAAGTCTCAAGAAATGCGCAGTTATTATGCGCTACTTAAATAATCTGCTTATGACATGCAGCTATAGTCGCCAGACTTTCATAATTGTCGCTGCGTGTAGCAAACTACTTACACTGTACGCCGTAACTGGGGTCTGGCTATACCCCGTCTTCGCCACTCCGTGGCTAGGCTATAATAAGCCTGTGTAATGTGTAAGCCCTACATGCTGCATGGGCTATTGGGCTTGACAATATTCTCGAAACCTTATAATAGTATTTCGAGTATTCTTTAGTATCATGCTAGGTCTATATAGTGTCAAATCAAGTGAATAGAAACGATTGTCGATATCGGCCCGACAGTGCCGGGTCTTCCGACACTCCAGTCGTTCTCCTACTTCAAGCATCTATCCACTATTTTGTCGCACCAGTTCAAGCCTATAATTATAGCCTACTAGGCGTACTCCCACGTAGCTTCGTACTAAGTACAGTTCTTTACATTGTATTGATTGAATAGCCGATACTAGGCGCTGTTGAAAGTCACCGGACGCAGGCCTAACTGCAAACAGAATTGCTTGGCCGGGCGATGATTCCAATTCACTGATTACAGTTCACGTATTAAGCTGTTGTGAAAGAGTAGGGTATATCCTTCCCCCCCCGCCCCCTCCCCCCGGAAGGGTTGTAGATGCCGAGGGAGGGTTGTACGCGGGGTCTATACGACTTAGTTTACAAATCGCGATTTTGATCGATCAGACACAGGGCTAGGCAGAGCCGTGGGAGAGGGGGGGGGGACAGATGCCGGGAAGAGGGGGTGGCGAGTTCTGAACGTCCGCGTGAGCCTTCGGCAATCGCGATTCTAATAATGCCATCGAAGTTGCTTGGTTGCATACAAAATGTACTCAAGGTCAGGGTTAAATTTAGCGGGCGTAGAAGCCTAGGTCAAAATGATAAACCTGGCACACCGACAAGCGTACCGGTGCCGGAATTGTACGATGGTCTCTGGGACTCGCGTCCTGGCGCCTTAGCCACTACATTACAACGTCAAGTACAAGCCGTCATTTAGCCGTCATTTCGCCATCATTTAGCCGTCATTTAGCCGTCATTTGGCCGTCATTTAGCCGTCATTTAGCCGTCATTTAGCAGTCATTTAGCCGTCATTTTACGATCATTTAGGTGTCACTTAGCCGTCATTTAGCCTTTATTTAGCCGTCATTGAACCGTCATATAGCCGTCAGTCATTTGACCGTCATCTAGCCGTCAGTCATTTCGCCGTCATTTAGCCGTCATTTAGCCGTCACTTAGCCATCATTTGGCCGTCATTTAGCCGTCATTTAGCCGTCATTTAGCCGTCATTCAGCCGTCATTTAGCCGTCACTTAGCCGTCATTAG
>JAQIWG010003923.1:0-16963 GCA_034695025.1 Chamaedrilus cognettii | reverse complement strand
AAAAAGGTGGGCTAAATCCTGAACCACCATTAAATCCCTGTTGGAGAAACTCCGCCTTACATTATCCAATATCCATACATATTGAGGACTTCTTGTATGAAGTATATTCCAAAATTATCCTCCTGGGATCCTTCTTGTTGTGTAATGTAAATCAACGCTAGCACTGACTATAATGATGATAGTATTACACGGTCTCTATAAATTCTATTGAATATAAACATAACAAACCATACATAGCTGAAACCTTGACCAATCGGCAAACCATCAACATAGTGACATCATATCACAAAAGGCAGTGACAAACTTCCAATACGGATTAGACCAGAATTAACTGTATATAATCATGAGGTAAATAATTATCACCAATAATGCCCAAGAGGGGGAGAAGGGGGCGTAGGACGAGAAAGGAGTGGACTGCTAGAAGTGAGATTCACAATTCAATACATATGCCTCAGTCCCACCTAATCCCTACAAACACCGCTCCACACAACGTTTATATTCACTCCATACATTGATGACTAAAGTACCACAGACTGAGCTAACTCCCTCACAATTTCAAGCAATCTCAGCAATTCATAGATTCTACAAAAAATCCGATCGAATACAAAGAACACTGTTGCTCGCGCAGTCAGTTTGCGGTGCAGTACAAATATAGGTTCAACGCGACAGCTAATGCGCAGGGCAACGCTGCAATTTTGTTGATTAGTAATTCCACGCTTGCATGCATTGGCAAAAATCAGATGGAGAAGGGAAAGCGGGGCATGGGAGGTGGCATCATAAAAAGAAAGGATAGAGGGTAAGTGTCAGATGTCATAAATCACTATGTGACAGTATCAGAGTATATACATGATCAAGTACTGCAAACAAATTATAATTATTATCAATTTTTCTAAGTTCTTTTGTAAAACAAAACTGTTATCTGTTTTTCACATTATACTAGATAATTTTTTCAATAGTGACGTCATAATTAATATCTCCCAAGATGTCACATAAATACCCAAATTCGGTGATCAAAGCTGGGCAACTGCTAAGACCTTAACCTTGACCTTCGATGCCAAGATGGCGGTGACTTTGAACAACATAATATAAACATAGACCTTTCATTCGCATTACTACTATATTCTAATTACTATCGGTGTCTGATCTGCAATAGTGTGTGACATTCAGTCATTCCCATTGGTGCGTGTCCGGCGCGTGCTCTAGATGAAAGCCTTTAAACTTAAATAGAAACCAAGATATGCACGTTAACTACTATACAATGTCAGCAATTCCATTGCAATTGAAATCTAGTTCAAACATGTTGCTTTGCAAAGTCAACACGATTACAGCACTTTACCACTTTTACATAATTATTGTATGTCTAGTCAGTCACTATACAATAAATTGGTGCAATGCTTTAAAAAGAATACATGTAGGCTATAAGGTAAGAGATGTGGACTTTTATTATAAATATTTAAGTCAATTTTATTAGACTGAACTGTTTTAAGCCATCATATCTTCTATAGGGGCATTCTAAACACTCTGTGAATACCTATATTTCATTCATACAAGCAGGCTACAGAAGAAAACGTACACACACACGAGAATATAGATTACACAACACAAAATTACACAACATAACACTAAATTAATTCTCACCTACTCGTGTACACATATTTACAAATGCTATTACCTCGGACTGTTGTGGATTCTTGACCTTGTGCTGTTTGACCGGTTTGACTCCGTTCGCGACAGGTCGCTTGAAGAGACTGAACTTGCTGCGTCTCCGCCCCTTGTCTCCATGGGGCAAGACCCCGTTGTACCTGCCAGCGAAACCACACCAAAGACACAGCAACATTACGTGTTCTGCATGGGATTCTCAGCTATGTTCCAAACACGCTTGTTAACGAAACGCGATCCGGAACGACTACCATATATAACCATCTTGTGGAAATACGCTCGAGAGAGAACATAGATGTTTGAAACACACAAATGTATGTCATGACGTGTTCAACGTCTAATTTCAGGAAGATGGCAGGGAATCCGATGTTGAACACATTCCAAACAAAGTCTTAAGACTGCCATCGTTAAATCATAAACTTAAGGCAAGTTGTAACTTATATAAAATAAGAAAACTGTTGCTGCAATTGGCATTAAACCATCTTAAAAGCAGCATTTATCTTAAAGCACAAGCTATGTAGATTGTTCTTGGCCCAGCTCGTATGTTTCACACTAATATAGACATTTTTAGTCCTTAAACGTACGGTGCTAGCCTATAGCGTATAATTAACGCTTTTAAATACTCACTACATCTTGAAAAAATTGCACACATCCAAGCATGCCAAGTTGCGTAGCTGATCATACAGAGTATGCAAAACTTTCATACCCAGAATGCCCAACAGTTCATACCCAGTACCGGTATGTCTCAAAGCCATGCAAACCCAGTACCGGTATGCCAACTTGCCAATGAGCTGCACACAGGCAGTACGGTAAGCCAAACTGCACAATAACCCAGTATACCAAGTTGCACATTTCCCAGTATGCCACATTGCACATATCCCAATATGCCAAGTTGGGCATACACCAGTATACCACGTTGCACATACCCCAGTATGACGAGTTCTCCATATCGCACGGGCGTGCCGTTGTGAGGCTGAGGGGGGACGCCGGAGCCATTCTCCTGGTCGGCCTTGGTCCCGTTGAGAGAGGATCTGTGGGGGGCGAGGTGGGGGCCGCCGCGTGGTGACTTGTTGTCCACCCTGGGGGGGGCAAGCCTCCGCACCTCCTCCCTCCCCTCCACCTCTCTGGCGACAGAAAACAGTCAACTCTCTGCGTATAACTCAACATCTTCTGCAGACTAGGGAAATAACTTGGTCTGCAGTCCAGAGCTCCCCCAGCATGTCGCTAGAGGCGGCTAAAGAGGCGGCTTGTTTTCTCTTTGCTTGGCCCCGAGGCATTGAACCGGGCCTTAATAATTTTAATTCTACACACAATACTTCAAAACACTACCATACAGCAAGGATTTCATATGGAATAAAATTAGATAAACACACAATTTGATTAATGGCACTTTAAAATTAAAATAAATATTATACAGATCCATTATCCCAGATTCTGAAACATTCCATTACCACAATTCATTTTAAGCAAAAGATATCCATGCTGTTATATTATAAAATAATACATAGCTTTGGCAGTTAAACAATCAGTGAGGATAACCGTCAGTCACAGCAGACAAGAAGCCAAGCTGTGAAATATGACATCAAAGAGATAATGTGTAAATCTTCAATGGACTCGGCGCAGGCAGAGAGGAAGTCTGAACAAAGCCAAGGACAGAGAATGCACATACCCCCAGCACTAGCATGCATATTCTGGTATACATATGTATTATGCCAGAGCTAAAAAGCCTCAAGGCCCATTATGTACAAACACCACATTCTAACTCTGACATTGAATCAGTAAATTGAATTAAAGCCATTACAGCACTTCCACTGAACTATTGTACTCAGTATTTTCAGACTATAGAGCATCACACTTTCAAATAGTATGTCAGAGCACGTCAACGAGAGCACAACATGAGGCGCATGGGCATTAATCACTATTGCTATTGTGGATTAGTCTGCAAGACACACTTGTTAAAATTAGCTTCATTATACCGGCAAAGAGAGCCTCGGGACCTCAATGTGTGACAATTAAATAATCACAACTCAGCGGTACACAAGGTGTTATGTGCAAAACTCAACCTCGCACTCCCACACTTAACCACCAAACGCCATAAATGCCAATAAATTTACAAGATATGGAGTGGAGTGCTCCATATTTACAAGATAAGCGTGGAGTGCTGTCCTTAATCTTGGTATATTCAGAGTTCAGACATGCATTGTGCCTGACTGTCTAAGACTCTTTCACTTTGGTACAGGTACATGTAAATGAAAAGCTTTAGATAATGTCTATGTACCATCCAATTCATTACTGAAAATTCACAACATTTCAAAGACAAAACTACACAATTATATTATTGCCGTTTTGACTGACATAAGCTAAACCCTCTGCTTCGTTTCTGAACGGTAAAGAATGCACTACAAGTGACAAAGGCTGAGTAAAATGTGGGCAATAACAAAGCTTAGGCTGGACTAGATCTCACAAAGAAAGCAAGAGAAGCAGATGCACACCAGAACATAATGGAACAGCTGCGACCTTGAACACAAACCACAGCTCAACAAAATGTGCATGCATTCGCTAACACACCTCAGCCATGTGCCACAAAAAACATAATATTTACAATCTGCTGACATGATGGTGGCCCGTCCAGTAATCAACTTTAACATGGATGAAACGTCAAAACAATTGTTCAAAACTGCTCAACAAGAGAGTCGATTACATCCACCTCAACCTCAATGAGGGAGGGAAATTTTCGATTGAGTGGATTTCATAGACCTTCCTCCGCACAAAACGCCTCAAAATCGACCTCAAGATTCGCCTCCAACTCCTCCTTTGGCCAAGGTAGCTCCAGACCAACCTTGGAGGCAACCTTTGGCTTGTTTTAGGCCTATTGCATTCACTCTTCTTGGCTTTATGCACTCTATTCTCGACCAAATGGCTTTAGAAAACATACATTTAGTAAAAAAAATTATATTTCCATTGTTAATTTAGTACGATAAAAATGCGAAAAAATTAGTTTTAGTCAAATAATGAACAAGTTTATTGAACAATTTTATAAATGCATTCAGTTAATACTGGGCACACCTTTGATTCACCAGATGGCAAGCACATCCTGTGCAAATATTATGCATAAAACTATAACCAAAAAATAGTTATTGTAGTCTTGTATATTGCTCAAAAATAAGAAATTGACTACAGGTAGGCAATAAATATGTTTTAATTACTATGCTTTTAATTTAAACTGCTCTAATTTAATTTATACTGGAGTAAATGTGCTTCTGGATTGCATTAAAATTGTGTTTTCTATCATTTCTGTAATCAAATCTTGCATCACGTTAAGTATTGTCATATTGTACTTAAAACATGCATGTTCAGGATTGGGAACTACATTCATACGCGTATGAATATCTATTGCTTCTGAATTGTCGGTTAATTTTAAACACTCCGCGGCGACCAAAAGAGTACGCAGTTGAACTTTGCGCCACGTATTCAAATAAATCTATTCCGAAACGGCCAACACGGCGTGCCCCCCCGTTGCCAATATCAATTTCAGCCATTTTTATCATTATTTATCCATGAGGCTGAAATATTTAACCCAGACAAAACTACATTTTTTGAAAAAGTGATTACACATCTGCTGAGAAACCTGCCTCAGCTGAGGTAGGTCTATGAAATCCATTTGACTCAAAATTTACCTCAAGGTAAATTATCTACCTCGGTTGAGGTTGAGGCTGAGGTGGAGGTTGGTCTATGAAATCGACTCTTAATGCTCAATCATAGTGGCGCTAAAATAGGTAGGCTATTTACTGTGTAAAATACAGCAACATACAGGTATACAATAATCTTACAGCCAAATAAGGTTTTTTCAATAAAAAACCTGAGTGAATGAACAAATTTCGGTCTCACTAAAAAAAGCCAATACAGATACCCACACTCATTTAAATGAGTGAAAATTGGTAATTACTAGTCAGCCACACAGCGCTGAATTGCTCATACAAAATATTTTGAGAAAATGTGGGTGCAATAAATGCATGCGTAAGTTATTATTAGTACACATTATTGTATAATTTTATAGCAACAATAACAACAGCACACTAGGCCTTATCAAGCAGCATTGGGTTGACTGACAAGGGGTTGACTGTACAGGGCTATCTAAACGACGTGGTTCATCTGATTGTCTTTGTGAACATTCTCTTTTCCGATAAACTCAATTTTCTATGAGAAAATAATTGAAACCTGTTAGAAAAAACTAATGATCTAATTTTTAACAATGCAACATTTGGTAAGCATAATATATACTGTAGTTAACCTACAGCCCCCTGCAAACCGGACAAGAAAAAGTTACTGCGCAGCCCAGAGCTTCCCGGGCATGTCGTAAAATTGGACTGTAGAAGGAGAAGCGGTTCTGTGCTTGGCCCTGAGGCAGTGAACTAGGCGTGATTGCTTTGTTGGTACACCCGGTCCTTGCACTTTCAAAAACCGTGAGTCCGCTTACAGCACACAGTATAGTCTGAAATTGTGCTATTTTGAAATATATATTCAACTTTGAAGCTCATGAAGTGCTCTCGTTATGAATTTGTCGTGTGTAAATTATCTTTTAGTCTGTTTTATTTTATTTTGCATGGATATAAGGTAGGATAGTAGACTATTAGCAAGCCTGGTTGTAACAAGAATTGCGTGGCCTACTAGAGCTGCAAATTGGATGAGCAAATTATATTTGTCATCATTCATCATCACATAGTATGTATACCGCATACGACTCGGCCAAGCTCATGGATACATATTTTTGGTTCTGTGATCTACTGCATCGCAATTTTTATCCCACCAGTGATCCAAAACTCTCTGTTTTAAAAGTTAGATAAAAGATAGAAAAGATAAGATAGGTTAGATAGAAAAGATAAAAGTCGTATTATACCAATAAACAAAAAAACGTTTATATTTTGATTTTGTACTCTCACTACAAGTAAGTAGCGAGAACAATAAATATTTATTATCTTGCATAAAATATACTTAAGCCTACTGATTTGGCTAACTGGGCAGCAATACTGCTTAACTGACATTGTCTGTAGGCTGATATAAACTAAGCCCAATTATAGGCTTAATTAGGCCTGTAACTATATCTTGCTGGTCGAAGATTCCTAAAGTGGACCAAATTTTGACACTCAAAAAGAGGTCCGTTTAGAGCATTTAAAACTTATTTTCATTTGTTTCGAGCGGTCTTGCTTGAATTGTTCGACCAAGAAGTGTCCGACAGCCATCTAACCACAGCGAATGACAGCTTATGCCATTAATATTAATTAGGCCATCTTTAAATCGGTTGTCTTCTACAACACTTATCAATGATAGAGCCAATCGATGCCTTAAACTGTTCTCGACGTGCGCAATTACGCACAAACACAAGTAGCTGCTACCTGTTGCGGAGATAGGGAATTTACCATTGGTTAGTGTCGTAGAGGATGACTACAAAAGTTATTGTAAATTCAACGAGACTTACGTGCTATCAGTTTGAGGCATATCCAGCTTGAAATATAAAGTCTATAGCATTGAGATTACACGTAGTATGCGACTTTCTGCTCGAGTAAATGTAGTTTATTGCATGAATCCCTTTACACCTATACAAGCTTATACGGTAGTGTTTATATTCCCTTTAAGCGTGTAGGCCTTTCTAGTAGTCCGCAGTGTGATATCCAGTGCAGTTCGCGCGCTTCGAGTGGTGTCCAGAGTATTCCTTTATAGCGTTTTCTATCAACGACTTACTAGGCTCTAAAAAGTTATAGTTGTCGTTGTGGACGATATTCATTTCTTGAACGAAATGAATGCATTTTTCTGCCTACGGTAAGGACTTGTTAGTCCCTTTAAACGTTCAGAGGTCTCTCCCGAGTGTAGTACTAATTATTTCGTTTCTCCTCAGCGCATTTCGTCCAGATTATGACATGTTACACGATCAGCCGAGTGAAGAATGAGTGCGCATGCGCGCCAGGCAAGCAACCCTCGGCAGTCGGAGTCAGGATTCGATCAGCAAGCTGGGGTAACACTACGAATCATCCTATTGTTTAAAATATTATATTATTATTGTTTTGTCTTCGGCCATCAGCAGCAGTGATACCACTCAACCATAACGCAAATGCCACGGTGCTCAAAATGTTCGAATGCCAAGTAACCTGCAAAAACCCTCAGAAAACGGACTAGAACTGAGAACCCAGTTCAATACGCATTGGTTATGCGTGAAGAACGCTGTGTCTAAATCAAATTGATTGTTATATTGTGAATTAACTTAAAAATCGAAAAGGTCTGCTTCTCTGTAGAGTCGGCTGATTCAGTAAACTGTAATTGCTCAATAATTATTACGCTTTTAATTGCTCAATTTTTGCTCCTTTTAGCATGACAAATTAATTCAGTATGCATGGCAAGCGTAAGTGAATTAGTCCAGTATATTCACGGTATCACTTCACGGTGTGCTTAAATCAAATATGTGAAGTTTGAACTAACATTATGACTCATTATGGGAAGGGTTTGAACAACAGTACTATTCAATTTTTAAAAATTCAAATTTTGTTCAACATCTGTAATAATGTCTTGTAATAATCTGACACTGTCATAGTGTAATTGATTAATGGAACAAACATAAAAAAGTTTGATAATCAACATTTAGTGATACCCGTTTATTTCGGACAACAGTGTCGCATTCAGAGTTGAAACTTAAAAAGTTCAATTTTCGGTGAAAAATTCAAGTGCATCACATTCTATCAGCATAAATAACAACTGTAAAATATGTCTGTCGTAGGTTAGAATCCGAAACTATTGACATTAAACAACGATGAAAGTGGTGAATCGGTAAAAACACAATAGCATTATAGTCATGAAGCATTAAATTCCTCCCTATTATATTATATTCTAAAAATTATCTTACATCAGCAGATAACATTTTCATCGCGATAATTAACGCGGCATTTAACATTAATCTTCTCCGATTATGTATCACAATTACATGACATAAGTATAACATATTCCTGCTTCAAGTACCGCCATTGAAAGTGTAGTCCAATAACAAAACTCTTTAAGCTCAGCAATGATTTTATTTCTTTTAATAGGTTTTGATGAAAGAATGAAAGATCGATATTTGCTGAATATAGTGCCTAGGTATTTCATATACTCAACTTAGTATTAATAAGCATATAAGAATACATCGTATTTTAAAATTGTGTCATTAACAAAACAGCAAAACAACGTGTCATTAACAAAATATATATATATGTAAAAATATAGTGCCAGTAACAAAACAGAATCCACATGTGCATTATACCTAATTATATTTTATCTTAAAATTTTCTTACACCAACTCTATGTGTAGAGTAATGAATTATTTAACTATCACTGAGAACGTTCATTGCATTTTGATTGTCATACAGCAATTCAGCTAAAAGCATAAACTTTTATATCTACACCTTTTTCCAAAATTATATTCAACTAGTGAATAATGAGAATAAACTGAATTTTCATTCTACATCTGGACATCCATCATTATCAACAGAAACTTGAGAAATAGACTCTACCTAGACCGTAACGTCGACAACCACCAACCAATCAGAAATTTTGATACAAATGTAACGGTCCTGCGTTGTCATGGACGCTGCAGGCCGTTGGCGTCAAATTACAAATATTTGTTTCAATATTTCGGACAACTGTAGCAGTGTAGCACGTTCGTTTCTATGGGTTAGTCCGCACTATTGTCCACGTTTCCAAAATACGAAAAACATTATTGGCTGCTGGAACAGTTGGCTACTAAATTCAGGCAGGTTTCCTGAATCTATCTGATTCAGGTAGATTCAGAAAAGTGAATCTGTAGCCAACTGTTCGGCAGCTGGCTACAGATTCAAGAAATCTACCTGATTTCCTGAATCAGGAATCAGTAAGTATGCCTAGTCATTAAATTTAATGACTAGAAAGAAAATATATTATACTATCATAAACTCACATCGCTTGCATCAAATGTTACGAAGAATAAATCCTGCAATCGAACTTCATTTAATAGTTTAAATGCACTTTGCGACTTTGCAACTGCGATTGTGATTTTGCTTAACAAAGTATCTACTCCAGCCTCCTCCTCGACACACAGCGAGCCTCGACGAGTCTGTCTAGCATGGCGCCATTTTGAAGCCTTCTTGAAGCCTTTTTCATCATTTTTCTTCACTAAAATGCTGCAAAACCAATGGGGTATTCACTTGTACGAATTTAAAAAGAAAAGGATAGCTTGTACATGTACAAATGTCATGTCCAATCTAATGGAGATTTATTAGCTATGCATTTGAACAAGAGTTTCTATACTAATGAGTGTGGGCGCCACAGAAAATCAAGCTAGACCTAAATATCAGCTCTATAGTCTCAATATCAACACGGCTAAAGCTATAACAACAACACTCCTAATAATTCCAGAAGATGAATACAGGAAATAACAATTCTAATCATTAAAAAAAATAATAAAGGTACCGGGCCGAAACAATACAGCGTTTGCCTATCGGTGCGCGCCGTAAAAATCTATTATTTATATCGTACACGATAAATATCACCAATATTTAATGAAGTAATATTTAAGCTGATAAATTTGACAATATATAATTTTTGTTCGTTGCAGTCATGCGTTCGGCGAAAATACAATGTGCACGTTTGAGCTTCACACAAGCCACACATGCATTGTTAATTAAAATTACACAACTACACAGCAAAAGAAAAAAGTCGACGCTGATCAGGTGTTAGATAATTTAACGGTTTCTATTTATGCCCTTGTTTACATGCTGTCTGCAGTCTAATAAATCAAGCTAGAAAAAACTGAAGACTATTTTTTCCAGAACTGCAAAGGTAGGCCTATACAATGTGCTGCAAGTACGGCGTGAACACTCAATGGCAAACTATTGTTAGGCTATTTTCAGATTTCAGAATATACACGTAATTTGATTAATGAAAATTTTAAATCATTAGAAAACATTCACAATGAAAGGCGATGGAAAGAACTTAGCATATTTGAAAGTTAAAGATGTTTTCAAAAATTCTTCTGCACGAAGGTCTAAAAAATGTTCTACCTCACTCCACCAGCTAATTCCTACTAATTTTATTCAATTTGCATCAAATTTAAACAAGGAAATAATTATAATCAGGCACAATATTGCCTGCGATGTACGACGTTCAACGCCATATTTATTCATCCAGATGCGTATCATTGCTTTTGGTAAAAAACATCAGGTCAAGTTTTCTTGTGACCACCGTGTATAGATATTCTTCTATTAGTAGAAGCACGTTCAAAAAACTAATAGTTGATTTACAAAGCACAAGTGCAATGTTTAATTGTTACGGTTTCAAACAAGCTTCGAAGAAGAACTTACATAAATTGTTTTGCCCTTAGTATTACTGGGATTGAATATTTGGGTCAATTGTAACATATTTTAAATTGACTATTTACTGCAAGAGTTCATATCAAGAGTTAAGTATATTGATATACAAAGTGATTGATGTATGTTGTGTCAATCAAAAACAGTCGTAACCAAAGCGATTGAGATTCAGTAGCTGAGATTTTATAGTTCGTTTGCAGTTTGCAAAACTTAAAAAGAAAAACGCTTTAAAAAATCTCAAGATTACATCTTTCTAAAACTAGTAATACACCAGTCACAATGCATGCAGTTAATGATATACCGCATGAAACTTGTAACTTCTTTTATTTCAAGAATTCATTATTGCACAACAAACAAGAAAGAATTAATCAAATTAGCACAGCATAACAATTGCAATTTGATTTCATAAATATACAGACTGTTTCAAGTGCAAAGTCGAGCACACACACTTTGTTTCAATTATATCAACAACCATGCGTTGTCAGCTTCAATATTACCCAGTCTGTATAATAGAGATAGATATTCAGGTTTGTACACTGAAACTTCAATCGTTGAAATATGAATTTAACTACGTTATGCCATTAGTCATTTACGTTTATTTTGCATTTTTTGTTCGTAGTGTACTAGGTAGGCCACATCTAAAGTCGAACTGGATGAAAAGTAACCAGCTCTTGTGAAATCTCTTGTAACTTAACCAAAAGAAGTTTATTTTATTGTTTCAAAGTTATCCAGCTGGCATTTATTATTTGCTTTCATTCTGCATTTTTGTTCTTGATTTTTTGCCCGTATATTAATACATATTTCTCTCTAAAGGACTCCAAAAAATGTCACTGCTCTAAACTATTCAAAATTGTTTGAAACTTCAACGATAGTTGTTCCAACGTATGGTCTCAATAAATCATTCACGGTGGCGACGCCAGGCTAGGGGCTTAAACCCCACCATAATCCGCATTCAAGCCCCCCCAATATTTTGTTCGTGAAAAAATTACATTATTTTCTCTTAAATTTAATTAGGCCTTATTCCTTTCCAAAATCTTCTGATTCTTTACTTCTGCTAGAAAATAGAGTGGCTAACTACTGATTGCTCAACCTCGATTTGAAAATATGCTAAATCGCACATTACTCAAACTGCAGTTGACGCTAAACTGCAGCTTTAAATTTTTGGGTTGCTCGACAATTTTCCTCGTCCTGAGTGCGATTTAGCAAATGCTCTCAAATATTACTCAACTCTGGTCTTTAGGAGCGTTCCGGAAGGCCCTAATCGTGTTAATGCGTGGTGAATGTTCAATAATTTAGAGGAAATTTGAATCCTGAAACATAACTGAATTTCCGATGTTTTGGCCATTAAATCGCACTTCAAATCGCAGAAAGTATGCGATTCTGAAAACTAATTCGCAGATTGCTAAACCGCACTCAAATCGAGGTCTAGCAAACAGCAGTTTGTCTTATCAAAATATTGTCAGAAACCGCCCCTAAGCAAAATGATACACTGTGCATCATGACGTCAGTTCACCGCTTGTATTTTAACGTTTCATGCACGCAGTCGTGCGTGAAAAAGTGACATCACTCGTCAACATCCTAAGGGTCGCATTGTGCTTGCATAAAAAGGTTGTATTTAAAATACAAACGGGGAGTTAACATCACAATGCAATAATGGCTGCTGCAGTTGCAGTCAATGTAATAGTGACGTCATTTCATCGCTTGTAGTATAATTGTAAGCTCTTCACGCATGCATAAAATTACTTTTGTGCTTGTTTCGCCGCGCGACACCAGCGCCGCTGTCACATCGCCTCGTGCTGCCCGACGCAGCAGCCTTGCCGCGCGGCGCAGCGCTGGCAGCCGAGCAGCGGGAAGTAGCACCAGAGACACGGCACGACGAGCGCCAGCAGCGTAAGCAGCGTCCACTTGCGACAGTCCCTGCCAGGCGACCCCCCCGCGCACCGACACGACACGCCGTACGCGCCCTCCGTGTCCGCCGCGCAGTGATACAGCAGCGCATGCGCCGCACACGCGCACGACGCAGCCTCGATACAGTCTACGACGCGACTCGGCGCGTCGGGACAATTACCTGCCGCGCCCTCCGTGAATGACTCCTTGCAGTGCACGCAAGTTGCTCGCTGTCCGAGGATCGGCTTACGCAGCGGCGGCGGCGGCTTCGCTGCCCTCCGTCGGTCGCAGTTGTTCCCGGCGGCGTTCTGCAAAGGCGTTTTTCTCGCGGCGGCTGCAGTGGACGCGGTTTGAATCGAGGATCCGCTGTGAGACGTGAGTTGGTCGTCAGTGGAACCCTTCGAGTGATTCTGTGCGACGAAGGAACGACCGGCGGGGTCTATCCGGTGGAGCTGAGTATCGCTCCGCTGGTGGACGCCACCGCCACTGCCTTGTCGGGTGACTTCGCCGTAATGTTTGTGAGCAGCAGAGGCCTCGACGTCACGCCTCAGCTGCTGCAGCGCCTGCCTGCTGCTGCTGCTGCTGCGCAGCTGGCCGCTCGAGGAGGAGCCTATCATCGGATAGCAGTAGTCGTGCGGAGGCGTCGCAACATCGCTCTTCGCGAACTGCACATACGAGCTATCAAGGCCCATGACGTCATCGTCCATTCTAAGGGAGTCCTCGCTCATCTCTATCTTGAGGTTGATGTCGTTGTCGTCCTCAGACCAGTCCCTGCTGAGGTCCGACTCGATGTAATCAAACCTAGAATCCACGCGCACCCGACCACCCACGTAAGTCCGACCACCACCGGCGGTGGCACTGGCACCTTTGTTCTGAGGTGCGCCACCGCGGGCGGGCGCGTGGGACCTGAGACCGGCGGCTCGGTGGCACGCCTCGCGGATGTTCGGCGGACCAATGAGGTGCGCCGAAGGACTGGCTTGTAGCAACGACACAAGGCTCGCAGACTGCGATAGGTTGTCCTTGAGACCGCCGACGCCGTGCGCGAAGTGAAGCATCTAGTGACAGACACGCAGCGCGGAGAATAATTGGACGCGTAGCAAGATATTCAAGATTAAAAGAGAAAAACAATTTATGTAGCCAATTACAAATTTTTACAAATGACTTCTTGTTTGGTGATGATTAATGCGCAATCTTTAGCCCATTAATCTATTTATAAAATGTTATATAATTCAATACAGTCAAGATATCCTAAATTTCAAATACTTAATATTTTGAATTGTTAGAATTATTACACAGCTAAATCTTTAGATTAAATTTTATTGTGGATTAACTTAATCAGTGTGCAATTCATATTTAGTGTAAATTTGATGAATAACACATAAATCCAAATTGAACATACATAATGCGACGTACAGACTCACATCACAATATGTACAAAATATAATAATGTTTAAAATCCAAATACGTTTAAAGCAATAAAAAAAATTGCACAGGGCTACGAAATATTTTTTGTCACAAAAAATATCAAACATAACTGTTTTTCATGAATAAAGTACAAGCCTACACAAACGTCTGGCCAAACATCTGGCACTCAAATTTTTCCGCTTATTGTATCGCAAATTGTGCGGTTTGTAAACAAAAATGTATGAAATGAAACAAATATCACTGACGTACCACGAACACATCATCACCGGCTGATTTTGAGCATTTCAGATCAACAGGACCTATAACACCAGCAACAGGCCAACAGCTAAAATTTCGTACTGCATATGCAATAATAACTATCACAATAAGGCGGATGAAATGGTCAACATTTGACCAATAACTAAGCAATCCCTGAACAGCATTAGAGATTATCTCCTTCGATCTATCTCTTCGAATATACTTATCGTTATTCTTTATGTCAATTTTAAAGTGATATCACCACGCCAGTGCTATTTTCACTCAACTCTCCTTTAAAAGCCTGCCATCAGCCAAGCAGTCTATATATATATACTGTCCTTTCAATTAATAATTAAATTCTGTCATTCAAGTCATGGCATTCAATCAACTGTGAGATATCTTCCAAAATAATGTAAGTCTTTTCAGAAATGGGGTGTACAATTTTTCAAGTCCTCTCAAGTTACAATTCTTTCATTAGACAATCTCTGTCGCTGGCGACACCATATAGCTGATATCGGATGCTAAACTAAAGCTGGTCTCAAGAGATGCTTTCTTAGCATTTATAGCTTGATTTGCAACGCCCACTGTCCTTCCTTTTTCTCTGCGCTTCCAGCTCTCTCAGTGCTATCCAACTGCTTCACTCATGGCTGATTCACAAAACTTGACTGCTAGGCTGCTAGCACAGATAGTTAGCTTATAATAGAATAGGGTAATAAAGGCTTCTTGCTATTAGCAGCCTATTTGAGGATAAACCACCGATTCAGTTCATTTGCCAATATCGGTGCATTTTCATCTCAGTGGTCGAATTCTAGAAGTTTCTCCATTATTTCTGAAAAGAACTATTTATCCATTAAATCGCTTTACATTTTCTCCGTTCTCAATCTGAGTCATATCGATAATCATACTAAGAAATCATACTCAAATCTAATTTAGTTTGATAAATATATGATTTGTGCTGTTTTATCACAAAGTCTTTCAAATCTATCTGTTTATTAAATCCCCCCAAAACCTCTAGGCAACAAATAAAAGTTTTTTAGTAAGTTCTTTTATTATGAAACCCTTCCAATCTACTTGCTTACAAATTTCATACAAATTTTTGAAAACGGTACGCTAACTGATAAAAGTGTTAGAAATTAATTAGGGGATTATATTGTCATTCTACATGCAATGCGCTCTTACCAGATATAAATCCAATGAGGCAGCATGAAAGCAAACGCCACACCACACAAATTTTAAAATTCACAATACAAAATATAGCCAAGCTTGAAAAATGTAGGCCTAACAACTGGCATGACATTGTACAATGAAAACTGGTTTCAAATTTCATAAAGAACTCAAAAGTAAAAACACTATTTATATACTTTTGTACAACAATTAATAAGCTAGATATAATTAGTGAGCAGAGCGCGGATCGGTTAACTTATTGTCAATAGAAACAGGGGCAGTTATACAGTCATTGGCAAAGCCGCATAGCTTTGCCAATGACTGTCACAGGGAATGCGTTCTCTCTTTAGCTGCCCATATTACTTCACGCCTATGCCGATTGATGCCTGTATTTCTGCATTGTCTTGTCTTGAAGTAATAAAGATTGAAAAAAAACAAAAAAAACTTGTATACTGTTTGCAACATTAGGCCCATTATATCATGTCATTTTAAATCATCATACTGAAAGCTACAAATGTCTGTTTATCAATACAACAATACACTCTACATCAACAAATTGCCCAAAATTTGACATTTTATGACTCATCACTGGAATAGGGGGGGGGGGGGGTTGTAATTGATTACAGTGTCTTGCTCAAAGAATTTGGTTTAATTAATAATATTATCTGTCTGGAAGCCTGCATGCCTAAATTTTTGCAATGGTGTAATCCTATAGTGAGAAAACGCTTTACTAGGAAAGCACCTGAAATATGTAGGCCTATAGGCCTACTGGTATAGATATACAGGGTGCCACAAAAAAATGCCCCCCTAACAGATTCGCGATAACTCAGCCAAAAACGACTATTTTGCTTCATCTTTTCAGGGATTGTAGCTGAGATAATTTGACACAAGTTCTGAAACTTTCACTTGAAAATCTGCTTGTATTCAAAAGTTATGAAACTTTTACCAAAAAAAGTTTTAAAATGGTTTCAACTAACACAGTGATGCCTACAAATAGCATCTTGATGCCTGTAATCTCCTAAATTCCTCGCTAATTCCTTTGCTGCCAGACTACCAGACATGGGAGGGGGGGTGATGCATGTAAAGTTGAATGAGGACTGCCAGAACGTTGCGCCGCCCGTGTTCATCTTTCAACAAGACGGCGCACCCGCTCATGCTGCACGCCAGTCGCAGGAATGGCTTCAGTGTTACTGCCCAGACTTCATCAACAAAGATGAATGGCCTCC
>JAQIWG010003922.1:0-16963 GCA_034695025.1 Chamaedrilus cognettii | reverse complement strand
ATCAACATAATATAAATGAAGAAATAATAAAGAAAGAAAATAGATATGTAATCACCATGCCGTTGCATGTATGTAAATAGAACGTCAATTACAGTAGGCCTACATGTAGTGTCTTGTTAGTCCACCGTTGTTTATATACCTTTAGCGCTAGAACGAATTGTATACCTGTAGGTTGGTTTATGCAATTCTAGCAGTAGAACAGTTTGCATACATGCGCTTTTAGTTTTAGAGCACATCTCAAACAGCTCTAAAATAATAATCAAAAGTCTCTTGTTCTCTTTTATCTTAATACATTAAGCTCTGAAATTTCCCAGTATATTGGAGCACATCGGAATACAACTTTGTGGCATTACAGGTCCAAACTGATAAAATGTGCTTTTGAGCACTTTTAGTACTAAACCATCGGTTTATGAGCCTAGTCTATTTTGATAACGGAAAACGCACGCAAAGATGCAAGCACACACCATCTAGAGTTCTGGACTGAGTTTGGTCTCTAAAGGATCAATCAAGGTGATGAAAGCTGTTTTCCGATAGTGACTGTTCATCCAATCATGTGCACGGTGCAGGCCCAACGCCGCAACCGCTTAAGTTAAGAGAAGAGGGGACGCGTCCCCTCCACAAATCAGAGCGTCCTCTATGATTTATCCTGATCCCCACCTAAAATTTCAAATGTTAATTTTGGGTTAGGTATTTATAATGTATTATAATTTCTTACTGAATTTCCACGATCGTCACAAAACGACGTTGTGCCATTTGGTGATAAGCGTCAAAATTCAAGTCCGTCGTCCAAGCCATACAGCGCTGGTCACACTGCTACCGGAAACAGTTTAAATAACTTTTATGAGAGACTGCAGAAAAGCGCAATCGCACTTTTTTGTGTTTTTTCGCGTATTATGTAAATTCCGGCAGCTTTCGGATTTTTTGAAAAAAAATTCTATCAGCCAAATCTTTCAGAATTTCCTAACTTTTGTGATAATGTCCCATTTAAGATTATTTTGCAATTTTAAATTTTATTTGTAAGCTGCAACATTTTCTTTCGATATAATAACTTTCTGGTGATTACCTTTTCAATTTCAAATTAGATTTAGCCAATTTTGCCATTTAAATGGCCACAAATTAGTGAATCAATCAAATTCTACACGGATGCTGAAGCACTTTTGATGAGTAAATGGAGCTTTTGTGCATTGTAGCTTCTCACAATTATTGCCGAAATTCCATCCCGTCCCAAATCGCGCCAATGGAAAATCCTACAGTCACGCCAGTGCTATGTAAGATATAATATTCCTAGGTCTATGGATATGTTGATGATTTTGGGAAATGATTTTTACAGAAATACCCAGATATCTTGGTATTTCTTTATGTAAGATGACGCGTTTTATAATGAGAGCTTGTCTTTTTATGTCTACAATTGCAATCTGGGTATACTTTTGGCAATTCTACCCAGAATCTAGATACATTCCATTTTGGTCCAATGTTATTACTGATCGTACAGCTTTTTGACTGTTTTGCTGCAGTTCTCACCAGTCCTTAACTATTGTTTATTTTAGACAGTTTTGATCTTTATTGAACGAAAAGGACAAAATGAATTAGACCCCCCCAACGAGACCGTTTTTAGGTAATATTAGGTCCTGAAACAGTTTAAATTTAACCGTTTTCTTTGTTCCCTTGTTGTATGTGTCGCATTACTGCGTGTCACATAGCCCACTGGAGGCGGTGGGGTTCAGTTCCCACGCGGTGGGTGATCAGCCTATAGATTTGTCGAGGGAAGATGCCAGAAGCCAAAGCCATTTTTAGCAAAGTTTTGACGCAAAACTGGGCCGAGATTGACCAGACGTATTAAATTACCTACTTAACGTCCCTGAACGTCAGGGTCGTGAAATGAGTGCGGTAGTTGGTTTAAAGTTTTAACTTTGTGCCGTTTATTTTTACTTTTTGACTTTGGTGCCGTTTTCGGTGCTTCAACTTAAGGAGAACAGTTACTACTGTATGTATCTAACCCTAGCCCATAAACATATTGGCTATTACATTAGCGCTCAGCTATCGTGAACCGGTTTGAAATAGCTGATGATAAGACGCCTCTCTTTGATAGTTTAGAGCCCACACGCGGTAGCACTAATCGCCGTACGGAGCCGGACGGAGGCGTATGGAGCGAAGCTGAAGCGAAGCAGTTTAGAGCTGCTCAGCAGCTCTGAGCTGCTCGGAGCTGCTCAGCTGTGCTCCCTATGTAGATGCCTAACTTTCTATATGACTGCCTTTATATAACTCTGCTATAATGCAACAAACGTTGGAGCCTCAACGTTGGCCTGAATGGCAGTCCTACACCTTCGTATGGTGTCCATAGGCCTCTGTATAGTGACTAGTATCACCCCCCACACGCTAATATTTCCTCAAAATAATATTAATCAACATATCAGCAGTTCACTAAAATGGTGAACACAAAACTGCTATTCTTTCTTCTTTGAACAACTTTTAAATGTACTGGTTTTGACCCCGACATTATGTTGGCTCACCGTACTCAAGTTTTGCTGTGTCATGAATTCTCCTTGTATGTATCGGCAGGTTAATTTCAATACTAGTCTTCTCTTGTTCTGAAAACCAATTTGATTTTAAATTTCAGATAAATTTGAGAGCAAAATTCTCAACTCCATCAACTGAACTTTCATCCCAGTTCGCATACTCTCACCTTGCAAAACAACCCCTCTAAATTCGTTGAATCTTTGCGCGACTAACTGCGCAATGGCCTGCGGTGCTACCCTCGGCCTCAAGCGACGATTCGATCAGTTTGATTCGGCGCACGGTGGCGCCCCCTCCAGTTCAGAGTTGGGAGGCTGCGAGCCCCGCGGGCCCAAGCGCCGGCGCTGCATCCCCCCGACTGTGTCTCGTTTGGCCGCGCCGACCAAACAGCATCAAATGCATGTGTCGCCCTTCCTCAAGGCCGTGCCTCGCATGACCACTGGTGCGTATATTTTATTTTATTTACATTTTTTCTTCTATGCATAACTTCAATATAACCGTAAGATTATGTTCAAAGATAAATGGACAATTGCGATGTGACACCGGAATGGTAATAGAAGGGAGTGAGCGTCCCTGTAAGAGTGAACGCCATGGCTATATCAACTCAGGTATAGTACTTCAGATAATACTTTTTGAAGTCATGAAAAAGTGAAATTTGTTGCAGCATGTTTCAGGTACCCGACAACGCATAAATTTTGACCTCCCAACAAAATTACTGCCAACTGCCAACAAAATTGCTTTTTGGCGATAGGCAGATCAAGGCCTAGATGCAAATCTCAAAGAAGGGTTACTATACGATGCAATGAATTGTTGATTCCGTCGAGCAAAAGAAACGCACACTATCACTACTATACATAAGGCAAAGCAACATTCTATAAATTGTTTGACAAAAAAGGATATTACAGGTTCATAACGGAACGCTATGTGTATGTACTTTTAATTTCAATAGAAAAAAAAGTAGTTACGACAGAAACAAAAGTTAGATCCTTGTGTACACCAATGTTTACCGTTCTTGTTACAGATCAGATTGCTGCCGAGCTCAGCTCTCAGTTCAAGCGCCTGCAGCCGCGCCGCCACGCCTTCAACTCTCCCCCGCACGCCTTCAACTCACCCCCCCACACCTCCGCTTCATCGAGCGCATCCTGCCTTCCCCCCGTACCCTTCCCTTCCTCCTCCATCAGCGATCTTCATGGCAACGCCGCCGACAGGGGCGCCCCCTTGACGTCCGGGGGGGCGTCGATGGTGACCGGGGGGGCGTGCGGGGGCAGTTTTGCTACAGGCGCGACGCCGCAGCAGCGTCGCAAGGATGGACCACTGTTCACACTCAAGCAGGTCACTGCGGCGATGGAAACTGACTTTAGATGAGAGATATTTTATTTTTAAAGGACTGATTAGTGATAGTGTATCAATATGAGAAGTAATTTAATATAATGAAGACTAGCGATTATGTAGGTGAGTTTTTTTGTATATTTTGAATAAGTTGATTAGTTCTGGGTGGCTTATCAATAAGCATATCCTTTGCATTTATATTCTGCTATAAATTCCTATGACTTTTTTGCTTGTTGATAGGAAAATACGATTGGGTTGCTACGACTATGAACATTTTCTGGGGTGTATACATGCTGTAGTTAGATCACTGGTTTTTTGTGTTTTTTGTAGTTTAGAGACAGTTTGCAGCACACAAGGCCTATATATAATCCGGTTCTGTGCAAGAGAGCCGGCACAGAACCTCTTCCCCTTCTTTAGCCGCTTCTTACGACTCGCCCGGGGAGCGCTGGGCTGCAAGTCAATTCTTTGTTCCTCGGTTTGCTGCATGGGGCAAAAAAGTACTATATTACCAGCCTGTTGGTTTGCTGGGTGCAGGTGAGCCTAGTGTGTGAGCGCATGATGAAGGAGAAGGAGGAACAGCTGAGGGAGGAGTACGAGAAAGAACTCTCCAACAAGCTCTCCGGTGAGAGTCGCACATATTTCAAGACGAAAGCTCTTGACTTATACGCGCTGCTAATGTCCATGTGTAATGACATCCGGAATATTTTTGATGCATTTGAATAATTGTGCATGCAAAGCTATCAGATCTGCATTATAGTTCCTCTCTTTTAATGACAGACCGCTCAACCATCTCGCAATTTTCATCACTATCCACTCAAATCTGGCGTTCTGGTAGCCTTTCTTAGGTCATGCAAAGATCAAAAAGTGTCGAGATGTTTGACATTTTTTTAGTAAATCTTAATATATCATCAAAAAACAAAAACAGATTGAAAATAAACATTTATGTAATTAGCTCGTCACAGGGTATTACCGTAAAGTAATTGCTGTAACGTAACTACTGTAATTATCGTTAGCATGATCCATAGACTGTAAGCGAAACAAATATAGCAATATTGCTGGTTGTGGCTCCGCATTAGCAGCAAATAGAAAAACTTGCCTCACACAATTGAAATATCAGCTGTAGGCTTTATTTCTGACATTGCTGACTTTGCTAAAGTGGTGTTCAATGGACCGCAATGCCGGTTTCTTTAAAACATAAAAACCACTGCTGTATTGAAATGCTCGTTGGAATTTATTGTAATAGGAACAATGCTGCGATTGAGGCTGCTTGAGACGCTGCCCTTTCCGGCTTTAGTACTAAATTGTTTATCAATTTATGAGCCAGGCTGGGCTCTAGAGTGTAGAGTATTTTGTCACTTTTGACTAGCATATATTGATGCATTCTATGGATGTGTTGCTCGATAATAGAACGAACATTTTCCATGCTCACAACGTTAATGCTGGCACGTCTGACTTGTTGCGCGCAGAGCAGTACGATGCGTTTCTCAAGTTCAACCAGGATATGCTTCATCGGAGATTTGGCGAGTCGGCGGCCAGCTGTGAGTGGCTCTCTGACAGGACCCACTAGCCTTTTGTTGCTTACCATATTTTGCTATGCCGCTCAGACATATGAACCACGTTACAAAGCAGTCGAAATATAGTCTGTTTTAAGTCAATTGGATCTGTAACGTTGAAAATCAAATTTTAAAATTATTATTCTTTGCGTCCTTATTTTTTGCATCATTATTGTTTATTACTTATTACGATCAACTATTTGCCTATTAGTTAAAGAAATGGCAAAGCATGAATAGATGTGTATTAATCGAGATTGGCATAAAGCAGGTAAATATGGGTGGCTAAAGAAGGAATTTTGTATTTCCTATGGCAGCCAGTGACACATCTACGATACTTCTGTCAATTAATGCATAGCTGCGCCTTTTGGAAAAATATATGGTAATCCAACAAATTTATCAAATAACACACAAAATAAATATGACTGCCATGCAAAGTAAATATGACAAAATACAACTTTTTTATCATGTAATCTGTTAATGTCCATGTTTTCACACAGGTTTACACATTTTCGCCCGCCCTGATCAGGACTGCTGGGGCTGAGTTTTTACAGCCGGATGCCCTTCCTGACGCCAACTAAATAAATAATTTTCTGGCACGGGGTTAGCAGCTAGCGATACTTGTGTGCTTAAAAGCCTTGCTGAAGGGCCTGTAACGCATGATTTTATAGTTGCCGGCGCGGGGACTTGAACCCTGGTCCTCTGGACTCAAAGTCCGACGCCTTAACCACTGCACCACAGCGCCTTGCTGTGGTTTAGAAATAAATATGACAGTACACCAAATATAGCAACAAATGCAATGTGTGAAGTTAAATAGAAATAATTACATGATTATTAAACATGTCAGAGGGGTCTTGTCCAAATGTAGGTACATATCAGTACTATTGTTTTCAAATGTAAAATTTGTAAGTGCTGGTATGTTCATCTGCTACTTGAATAAAAATACCTTTTTCTACTATTTCAGATGTTTCCTGAATTCTTGAACGGAAGCTGACTTTGAGGACTTTGTGTACAACGCCGAGCGATTTCTGTACTCTGCAACCTTCCTTGTGACCTAACAATTTATTGAAAGTTAAAAATATGTGCATGTAGGCTTATAATAATTGTTATTTTGACTTGCAACAACATTGAAACGAGTGACATTGATTCTATGTACAATTGTACATTGTAAATATACTATATATACTGTCATATATACTGTGGTAATGGTCGACATATAATGAGTGCTAGGCGAATGCAAATTTAGCTGACCAAGATAGTTTTTGCTATCCTTATTAGAACAAAAAATGGTCAAAAAATTCTATGCTGTCCTCTCTGTAGTGATAGTTAACATTCACTAATATTCCCTATCCTTTGTCCTCAGTAGAGGGCAAATTGTCTCTCAAGGCCTGGGGCCTCATTTGTGTACTTTTCTAAAGATTTTCTTAAATTTGATCCTAAGTCAAATTTAAAACAAATGAATCCATGCGCCGACCGCCGTGACGTCATCATTCAGTTTGCGCTCAACAGTGCGAAGTTTTCAATAAAAAAGATAAGATTTATCTAAGATTCGCATAAGACAATGTTAAGATTAAGATCGTCATAAGATCACTTCCTGAATGAGACCATTGGACAATTATTGCTGTAGTGAGTTTAGTAGAACTTTGCGTGTATGCGTTTGACAATAGCACTGCCCTATATGAAATTGCGACCAAGTTCAATATAGAAAGCCGGTTAGCCACGGATCCTTGCTTAAGTTTTTCTTATGTGGAATTGCGAATGTAGCGCGTTAGTGTTTCAACGACTTCTGTAGCAGTTCCGCTATTTTTTAGTAAATGTAGAATATAAAATTACTCTTAATACTTGTATGAGGCATCTGTAGAAACTACGAGTGGATTCTACAGTCGTTCCTTTGTTCCCACCTTTACCTTTGCGTTAGCTTAGCAGACAATTTAATAGCAGCCCTTTATTGCCATTGAAAAAACTTGCAATACGTTTATAAATTTCAAAACAAATTTATTTCGACAAAAAATGAAGCCAATTTGAATTCGGTGTCAACGGAAATTATTTTCCTCAAAATCTATGACGTCGCGTTAATTTAATGACGTTATATATTAATTTAAATGGACCAAACAGAACGCTTCTTTGAATGGCAGTCACGCGCTGCTGCTAAATTGTCTTCTAAGCTAAGGCAAAGGTAAAGGTTGGAAAAAGGAACGACTATAGAATCCACTCTCAGTTCAGGTTTGAGAGCTGAAATGTATTTAGATTGGTTAAAAAAGTGCCAACTGTGTTTCACACGGACATATGCGATTTACTTGGTTTCTATGCGTTTAGTTTGCTATTCTGAATATTGTTTCATTGCGCTGAGAAGTGGACATTCGCATTTGAGTTATAGTTTGGATGCATGCATATTCTATTGCTAATTTTCGTTTCATTCTGTTCAGTTTAGTAACAAGTTTCAGTTAGATTACTTTGTGTCTCTGCGTATATGTGTAGCACATCTTGTCTTTTATGGATTGTAGCCGAAAAATTAACGAGGGATAGGGTGTGTAGAGTTGTAGATGCTTGGAGTAGGATACTTCTCAAAGTAACATTGGCTTTATGGTGAAATGGAAAATATCAAGTTTGCAAAGAAAGTAAATAAATTGCCATCCAAATTACGGTGAAGACTAGTTTTTATTTGAAATCTAAATCATATGAAGCGAACAAAAAAGTGTTAAAAGTGTTCACATCCTGGCAGTTGTTTACAAATGTATATATGTATTCTGGGTTGGTCCTTAGCATTTTTCTCCTTTCAGGCAGATAAATTAATTCAGCATGACGTCATCATTTTAAATTTATTTCGTGTGATGGTGTGGAGTTTCAAATAACAAGCGTTAAGATTTGCCCAAGATTTCCTTAAGAGCTTCCTAAGATTCATATTAGCCTAAGATGCTTTGAGAATCAGTCCTTATCTCCTTCAATTTTAATCGGTTAACATACTTCGCATTGTGCGCATGTATATGATTTTTTTGTATAAATATGCTTTTGGCTTGTGTAGGCCTAATATACAGCCTGGTATTGGAGTCCTCATTACATTATATCTTTCGTTGCCATTGCCTGAATACAGACGATGTCCAGTGAGCTTGTAAACTACAGCAGCTCTGGTTTCTTATGCAGTTGTATTATTTATGTAGAGTTCGTTCTTCACTGAAATATTTTGCGCTTAATTACTGCTATCCAAAGTTGATTTTATCTGCGTTGACACCGGCACTTTTTCTTAAATAGTTCGGTGTCGAATTTGCATGAAAATTTAATAAATGAAACATTTCATGAGTATGCTCTTTATGTTATCAATCTAAGAAAGTTTTTGAATCAGTGAAGGCTATATTAATCGCTATGTCAAAGAACAGAGAATTGTTTATTTGCTTGGTTATTATGATGCCAAGCTTATAAATTCATGTATACTGTAAAACATGAAATTTTCGCATGCATGTAATTTTGGTCAATTTCACGAATCGATTGAACTCGCAAAAATTACATGCGCAAAAATTAATCTACGGAAGCTACAGGCAGTCTTCAAAAGGCAGTATTAATAGGCAGTCCTCAAAAACGCGAAAGTTACGTGCTATGACAGTAAAACTGCCAGAATAGCACGCCGCAAAAAATCTGTGCTTTGCAGTATTTGTGGTCCATCAGTCTATACCCCCCAACCATTCTCAAGCTGTACCGGTATCAGACTGAAGTACACAGTGCGTGGTTTTTTAATTTGTGACCGTACTGTTTAACTTACGTATGTTACTTATTTCTTCGATTGCAATAGTTTCTTCAATAATATTAAAGAAGTTTGATTGGTGATAGAATGCAAGTTTTATTCTCCACTATGACATCTAGATTTTTGTTAGTTTAACCCTTAGTTGAAAATTTGTTAAAATGCATTGGCAAGATGGTGCTATTTTGAAGCCTCTTTCATAATTTTTCTTCCTCTTTGAACCAACTTCAAAAGTTTGTTTAATGCAGCAAAATCAATGGGGTGTTAACAGAGTGGTAGTGGTAAAAAATGTATAATTTTCAGCACGCAACACTTGCGCGTGTAGCAGATTTCCTAAAGAAAAAAGTTTGTTACTATTAGCAAATAGCAATAGGATTTGACTCAAAAGCGGAGTTTCTCCAACATTGGGTAAAGCAATATGCATCCAAATTTATTAAGCATTGAGACTCATTGTAATGAATATAAAATTATGATAGTAAGCTCATTAATGAAATGTTTTATAAATAATACGTATTTGATACACGCATCAAAAAGAATGAAATATATATTGAACATCTTCTGATCGTTACGCACGAAAGATTTCACAGACAATTTCATTGTTCTTAACTAAATGAAACTGTCGCAGACAATTTCAAAATTCAGACTAAACGGATATGTTCAGACTAAATAAAATATGAAACTACAGAGACAAGCCGACAGAATGAACTACAATCTATTTGAAAGTCTTGATGACGATATGAAAATAATTATTACAATGATTATAGACACATCTTTAAACAAGAGTCATAATTATGCAGGTCAATAGCAATCACTCTATTGGTTGGCTGGTATCTGGTGATTTAAATACATCTTGAATGAATGTCCACACACACCTATGCTATCTCCTCCATCCTGATGCCATTAATCACTGTCAAAGCTTCTCAAGTTCCTTTCAGATGTGTTAAACACGTTCAATATCCCAGAGCTGCACTGGTCATCACCTGAAAGGATAATAAAATTGTCAGATATTGTGACTTAAAAGAGTGAGGGAAAAGATAATAATATAAATCGAAACCTTTCTCATTGTCACGAGTCTCGAACAAAGACGTATTATGTGAAGGATATAGCAAATAAACAGATTTTAATGCAACAGCTTTTTGCTACTAATTAACTTGACTTCTTGAATGAAATTCTTAAATGAACCCCTTGGTTCAAATGTTGTTGAATAATAAATTTAACAAGTTTAAGTCCAAACCTTAGGCGAAGAATTTCAATCTTAGCCTAGAGGAGGATTCCTGTGATACCGAGCGCTAGCTTGAAATCTATAAAAGAAACTCCGAGCTGGATCGAATAACTCCAGTAATGCGCTTAGCTGCCAGCTATTAATGCCAAACAGCTAGGCCTTGATAGCTACCAGTATTTTATTTTATTACTGTTGATAGAGCTTGGACCAGTTGGGGCTAGTTTGGCCCCTTTGCTTATTGGGCATTGAGCCTCCTTTTCTTATCGTATGGAATTAACTTTGAGCTTGAAACTTAAATTGCCTTGTATGTTAAACATAAAATTAAGTGCCAAGCCGTACCATGCGGTACTTTAGCCTTTTACATGTGGTCACGTCACTGTGCAAGCCGCGCACCACACTTGACGTCAGTGTGCCTACACCTCGACAACTCGACACCAGCAGGACACGGGAAACTATAATGTTTTCAAATGCCAATGTTGTTTAGTAGTACCAATAATTATCGTCATTTGGAATAATATTAGCGTCTCTAAAAACCATGATAAAAAAAATTATAGACGGCAAAGAAAGGGAAGCAGACCGGTGCAGTGGTTGGACGTAGTTGCCCGGAAAGGTCCCTGTCCTGTTGGTTCTCTGCGACGACCCGACGAACCACCCGTCGTCGAACCGACGCGTGACGGCGATGACGTCACCCTCTCTCAGCTCTAACTCGTCGGGGTGGCAGGGCGCGTAGGCGTACAGTGACCGATACCTGAACAGCATCCACTGACCAACATGACTGTTTGGCCAGAGGCCAAAGGCCACAAATCAAAGCCTGTTTGTGGCATCATTGCGAATCTAAAATCTGCAATGCCCTTGTCTGACAAGCTGCAATGAAACTGATGAACAGTTGTTTAAACCAGAGTTCAGATTAGCCCTTACAAAATAGGAGCAGCGTTACGCCTGCTGCATATAAACCAGACGTAGTGCACGCCTAAGCCTTTCAAAAAAGGAGTAGGCCTAGAGTAGGTCTACTCCACCATCATCCATTTTTAGGAGTAATGCTACTCCTACCAATTTCTAAATCCAAGTAGCGCTTAAAAAAACGTCGTTTTTGCCGTACTACTCCTACTAGACTTATCCCTGGGTTAATCTGTGACAAGGAACACATACTGTAAAACATGAATTTTTTGCATGCATGTCATTTTGGCGAATTTCGCGAATAGGCAAAACTCTCAAAAATTATGTGCACCAAAATAAAGCCGCAGATGTTATTTTTAATGGGCAGTCCTCAAAAAACGCAAAAATTAAGTGCATCAAATTTCCTCGAGTAAAACCGCCAAAATATCATGCAGTAAAAAAAATTCCCGTTTTACAGTAACCATTTAACGGTCCATAATTCTTGCTCTTATAGTTTAACTGAGCTGATTTACCATGCTGGTTCCCAAAGGCTATCTCCTCCAGTCTGTCCTTGAGTCTGTGGTCTTCCATATATTGCCTGGCTATAATTAGTAGTCCCCAGCACGCTCGCAGCCATCGCTCCATTGGTTGACCTTCCTGCCTGACCTCCATCGACCCGGTAAACATTTGCCCCATTGGTTGACCTCCCAGCCTGACCTTCACCGACCCGATAAACATCCGGCCCACCAACCGACGGCTGCTTCGAGTAACTGAACCCATAACCATCACCTGGCCTATAATTAGCCAATGGAGAACCGTTTAACGATTCAAAGTTCCCATTTCCGCTTGAGACTGCGCCAGTGTTCTCTTTTTTTTCAATTCTTGCTTTACTCGCGTTGTTATTAAAGTCACCATAGCCTGGTATGTGACCGTTTGAGAAATGTGTGGGATTCCTCGCTGCGGTGTGTCGATCTAGCGCACGACGTTCTTCGTTAAGAATATGGTTCTGGTCGTAGGCAAAGTACGAAGGTTCTCGAAGAATGCGGACGCAGGCAGAGGGAAAGATTCCACGTCTTGCGCCGATACGACCTTCGTACCAGTTCACATCGACCTTTCTGATCAACGTCACCAGATCACCCTGAGATACAGCACAATAATTTGCGTTGACGTGCAGTAATACACAGTTAAATACAAGTATTTGGTGACTGAATGACACATTACACATGGTTTATGATGCACGACATAAATCTATTCTGTTATCACGATTGAAATCATCGTTATCCATGACAAACGGCACGCATCAAACACACACACACACTCGCGGTTTGGTGGCCGTATTCCCTACCTAGGCAGGGGTAGGCTATTTTTAGCCATGGGCGCAAGAACCCGCGTGCCTGGACCCCATTTAGGGCACGCATCTAGCGTACAAATTATTTTAATATTATGTGAAACATACTTATCACATGTGATCCACCAAATGACTCGATGAGGTCGAATAATAAATTTGACAAAATATGAGTTACCACAAGTTCCATATAGCCGGTAGATGACAAAAAAGACGCTGCTTTTTTCCATCACGGATTAGAGAACTTTTGATTCGCATGTTATTGCTAGTTTTGAGGAGTTAAATTGAAGGTTTCACACATCTCGAACACGGTTTCCTGTGAAATTTCCCCGTACTAATGCATGATGGAACAGATCACCGGAAAGACTTCAACACATTCTGCTCGGTTGACACGCAAGCCAATTTAAAATATACTCAGTGCATCATATATGACCAACGAAGATCAGAATAGGTAGGCCTACTTCAAATGTAACCGGTAAACAAGAAAAAGATAATTGTTTAGAATATGACGATATAAATTTAACGATTTTAGGGTATAAAATGTCCATGATTACGATATGCAAACAAACCTGTGTGAGTTCGAGTTCATCGGGTGCCTGAGCTTCAAAGTTGAACGTTGCGTGACCTTGACCTTCCTGCTCTTCATAGGACACCGAGGTCTTCTCGACTTCATGGTGCTCAGGGATCAGCTGAAATATGAAATATACGACGCATTGGGTCAGCGTTTAAATGTTGCTATTGAATGCGTTTGCAAACTACCAGTTAAATGCATGTCAGTACAAGTATTTCATCATAACATAGGATAACACACACAATATACATGATATGAAATCCATAACCATGTACACAGATAAAAAAGACACATAAAATAAAGTAAAAGCGTGTTTCCGGATGCCAGCGGAAATACGCGTATGTTCAATTTTGCTAAAAAGTGTAGGCCTACATTAAATTTGAAACTTTGCTGCGAATAATGCTCACTTTTAGATGCTGATGATATATTCCAAGCTGAGTGACCTACACATGATATAATGAAAGGGCACTACAATAACTAAAAACACACAGCCTATATTGACGTTTTTTCTGTTTACGTCCATGTTTCACCCAGGATATAAACTTTTAGCGCCCTGATGAGAACTGCTGGCGCTTGATTTTTTTGGCCAGATGCCCTTTCTGACGCCAACCACATAAATGACTATCCGGCACGGATTAGAAACTAGCAACACTTGTGTGTTTAACAGCCTTGCTGAAGTGCCTGTAACACATGGTTTTATAGTTGCAGGCGCCGGGACTTGAATCCAGTTCTCTGGACTGTCCGACGCCTTAACCCCTAGACCAGAGCGCTGCACTACAATGTAACACCGCAACTGCTACTTCACAATATTAATTCAGTATAACGCCCGAGGCCAAGGAATTGGATGTCAGCGTGTTAGCTAGTTATATAAATATGAAAGAGAAAGATTATAAAAGTAGAAGAAAAAGATAAGAGGCAAAGTAATGGATGCGACATGAGAGAAAGCATAATAAGAGGAGAAAGCTGGTAAAGACTGTAAGTTTTAAGAGTTTCATCTTAGTAACGTCCAACCTGCGCTAGCACCGAAGAAACAATATAGCCTTAATAATCATTATTTTTGACATTCTTATGCATCCATTCTTAATATTCTTATGGTAAGCCTGTAACATCGTGTCCGCATTAGCACAGGTTGGATGCGTATATTGACGCTGGACTTTTACGACCGGATATACAATTTCCTGTCGCCAACTAGAATAAAAAAATATCTTGAAAGATAATTATCAAGCAAGCGCAACTTGTGCGCTTAACAGCCTGCTGAAGGGCTTGTAACACATATTCATAATTAACCACTAGACCGCAGCACCTTGATGTAATGTAATATAAAATGTCAAACGTGAATGATGGTGATGATGATGATGGTGATGATGATGATGATGATGATGATGGTGATGATGATGATGATCATGAAACGCCATCAACTGTTGAGCATTCACCTGTCGCAGCATCACCCTCAACCACAACCAGTTCGAGCGACTCTGGACTCCCGACGTCTTCATTCGCAACCTCAAGTCTGGCGTCTTCCACACCATCACCGTACCTAACCGGATGATCCGCCTGAGTCCAGACGGTACCGTGTTGTACAGCCAGCGCCTCACGCTCACACTTGCCTGCGAGATGAACCTCGCGAGCTATCCCATGGACAACCAGACCTGCAAGATTGAGTTCGGCTCCTGTGAGTCATATTCTACATTTCACGTTCACTTTTCTGTGCAGCACAGGTTTGACATTTCCCACGATGAGACTCCCCAATAACTCTCGATTCTTAGCCATGTCTCTGCTCATGCCTCGTTCCTTCATATCGCTCTCTACCGCCTCCTTCCATGTTTTCTTCCCTCACCCCTTTTTAACTATCCCTAGATCTTGTAAACTGTGCGTACAGGACACGCCATCATCATCATCATTTACGTTTTACGTCCACTTTGCCGTGCTTGCGCAGGTTGGACGCTTGCCACGATGAGACTCCCCCATAACTCTCGATTCTTTGCCATCTCTCTACTCATGCCTCGCTCCTTCATATTGATCTCTACCGCCTCCCTCCATGTTTTCGTACCCCTGCCCCTTCCAACTTTTTTCTCCACGTGGTGGGGGTGTTTTGGAACAAGTGTTTTTACCGAGGCCTATTCTTGGAGACCAAGTCATAATCTCATCTGTAGGGCGCGGTACACAATCCTCGACATTATGAGGTGCTGGTATCTCCTTCATTTAATTCATGCAGCGCCGCTGGCACCTGGACCAGCCACATTACCTACGTTAGCATTCACAGTCTAGCTGACTCTGGATCAGATTCGCTAGGTCCCAGGACTGGCGAGCGATGACAGAAGTTTACAATAACGTTCCTGTACTGAAGAGCCGAGTTTATTGACGCCATCTGCGGATTGAATTAGAAACACCGATTTGACGTATTGTAACCTTGATGGACCAATTGTGATTGTTCGTTTTACAAATGACCGGCCTCCATTTAAAGTCCTTTCCTGCTTTAAGACCTCACAAGCCCGAGAGATTATTTTCAAATCAAGAAACGGTGAGATTTGAATCCGTGTCATCAGCGTGGTAGCTAGGCGGCGAACATACCGGCTTTTCCGTATGATTAAGATTGAACTAAGAGTCTCTTTCCTCAATGCATATTTTGCACACAATTTTACATGCAATTTAGCATGCAACTAAATTATGAAAATTACAATGTCAAATGTCCTTAACTGGGTTTCATGCAAGGCTGTGCATGCAACCCAGTTAAGGAACAAGCCGTGCATGAAACACAGTTAATTAAATCGTTTTTATGACAACGGACATTTACATTGTAATTTTCTTAATATGGTTGCATGCAAAATTGCATGCAAAATATGCATCGTGGAAAGGAGGCATAAGGTTCGGGTTGAGGTCTATGGGGTTATTTGAGTAATGTTATTTTTACTCGCTGCTACAGACGCCTATACTGTATGACGGACGACATCGTCTTCCACCGGCGTGTGCACGCCACTATTTATGTGAGTTACATGCTGCTGCTGCAGACGCCTATACGACCGAAGACATCATCTTCAACTGGCGCGTAGACGCCAGGCCCGTGGAGATGAACCAGGCCATCAATCTTCCCGAGTACACCATCACCGAGGTGTCTCACATCGTCTGCAGCAAGCGCTTTAGCAGCACAGGTTAGCAGCTGTCTTCAATGGCATGGCCTACTATTTAATAAACTTCGGGGGGTGAGTTAAGGACTGTGTGTTATAACGAAGACTATTTCAGTCCGGTTCTGCGCAAGAGATCCGGTACGTGTCACCAGCACAGGAACCGCTCCCCTTTCTTTGGTCGCCTTTTACGACATACCCGGGGAGCCCTGGGCTGCAAGCCAATTCTTTGTTCCCCAGCCCGTATGCTATTTAATAGACGGCATATTAATGATCAGATTGTATGCCAAAATGCCTGTGATGCTAATCTGGGATTGGATCAATTATTATCTAGTTGCTCTCCACGCAGGTTCGTTCCCGTGCCTGCGCGCCTACTTCCACCTCGACCGTCGTCTGCGCGCGTACATCCTCACCACCTACTTACCGAGCTTCCTCGTTGTCCTCCTCTCCTGGCTGTCCTTCTGGATCGATCTCGAGTCCGCTCCGGTGTGCCTTTTCATTGTATTGAAGCCTTGTTCTTGTTGTTGTTGTTGCTTTATCCACAATACTTCAATCAGTACAGCAGCATACTCTCTCTTCAGTGCTCTGCCACATGGCAGGTCATTGGTGTCCAAACCTTCCGCCTTGTCCGATCTTCAGCCCTTCTCCTCATATCCGCATACGATTCCTTCTCAAGCAGGTCGTTTATCATTCCGATACGT